>SJXQ01011919.1:280233-303623 GCA_006408695.1 Aepyceros melampus
GTTGGGGTGGGGGGAGCAAGTGGGGGGGGGGGGATGGGGTGGGAGGGAGGTTCAAGAGGGAGGGAACATATGTATACCTATGGCTGGTTCGTGTTGATCCATGGCAGAAACCAGCATACTATTGTAAAGCAATTATCCTCTAATTAAAAATAATTAAAAGAAAAATAAAGAAAAAATGAATGAAAAGAAATGAGGACAGTTTAAGAGACTTCTGGGAAAGCACCAAGCTCACTAATATTTGCATTATAGTACTCCCAGAAGGAGAAGAGGAAAAGAAAAGCCTGAGACGTAATAGCAGAGAACTTCACTGACCTGGGAAACAGTCACCCAAATTGAGGAACAGCTGAGTTCCATACAGGATGAATCCAGGGAGGAACATGCTAAGACACATTGTAATTAAAATGGCAAAAATTAAAGAGTAAATATTTAATGCAGCAAGGAAAAAGCAGCAAATAACATACAAGGGAACTCTGTTAAGGATATCAGTTGATTTTTCAGCAGAAACTCTGCAGGTCAGAAGGGAGTGGCTTGATAAATTTAAAGTAATGAAAGAGAACAACCTACAACCAAGAATACTCTACCCAGCAAGAGTCTCCTAAAGATTTGATGGAGAAATAAAAAACTTTACAGATAAGCAAAAGATGAAAGAGTTCAGCACTACAAAACCAGGTTTACAACAATTGTTAAAGGAACTTCTCTAGGCAAAAAAGGAAAGGCCACAACTAGGAACAAAATTACGGAAAGAAAAAACTCACCAGTAAAGGGCAAACGTACAGTTAAAGTAGAAAATCATCCTCATACAAAGCTAGTTATGGAGGTTAAAAGACAGAAGTAGTAAAATCATCTATGTCCACAATAAGCAGTTAAGGAATACACAAAACAATTAGATGTAGAATATCTCAAAAATAGTAATCATAAGGGAGTTTTAAAATGCTTTTGAAATTAAGAGATCAGCAACTTAAAATAATTATGTATATATAGAGACTGTTGTACAAAAACCTTATTAGTTCATTTCAGTCGTGTCCGACTCTTTGTGACCCATAGACTGCAGCATGCCAAGCTTCCCTGTCCATCACCAACTCCCAGAGCTTACTCAAACTCGTGTGCAATGAGTCAGTGATGCCATCTCATCCTCTGTGGTCCCTTTCTCCTCCTGCCTTCAATCTTTCCCAGCATCAGGGTATTTTCCAGTGCGTCAGTCCTTTGTATCAGGTGGCCAGAGTACTGGGGCTTCAGTTTCAGCATCAATCCTTCCAAAGAATATTCAGGACTGATTTGCTTTAGGATTTACAAAACCTCAGGTAATTGCAAACCAAAATCTATAAAAAATATACATACGAAAAAGAAAAAGGAGTGAAAGTATAACACTAACGATAGTCATCAAATAATAAGAGAACAAAAGAAGGGGAAAAAAGACCTAAAAAAGTTATCCCAAATAACTACCAAAATGGTAATAAGATAGATATATATCAATAATTATGGACCAGATGTTCCAGTCAAAAGACACAGAATGAGACTTTCCTTATGGGCAGTGGTTAAGACTTTGCCTTCCAATTCAGGAGGTTTGGGTCAATCCCTGGTCAGGGAGCTTAAGATCCTTCATATTTTGGGGCCAAAAAACCCAAAATGTAAAGCATAATCATTATTTTAACAAATTCAATAAGGACTTTAAAAATGGAGCCTCCCTGGTAGCTCAGTCGGTAAAGAATCCACCTACAATGCAAGAGACACAAGAGACTCTGGTTTGATCCCTTGGTCAGGAAGATCCCTGGGAGGGATGCATGGCCATCCCCTCCATTTCTCTTACTTAGAGAATCCCATGGACAGAGGAACCTGGTGGGCTACAGTCCATAGGGTGGCAAAGAGTCAGACACAACTGAAGTGACTTAGCGAGCAGCAAACATGAAGAAAATAAAGGAAAATAGTGAAATAAATTACTGACCTTAGGTTCCTGGTTAAAAACTGTGAAAGGAGTACATCAAGGCTGTGTATTATCACCCTGCTTATTTAACTTATATGCAGATTACATTCAACTAGAATCCTGCAAAATGCCAGGCTGGATGAAGCAAAACTGGAATCAAGATTTCTGGAGAAGTGTCAATAAGCTCAGATATGCAGATAACACCACCCTTATGGCAGAAAGCAAAGAGAAACTAAAGACCCGTTTGATGAAGGTGAAAGAGGAAGGTGAAAAAGCTGGCTTAAAACTCGGCATTCAAAAAACAAAGATCATGGCATCTGGTCCCATCACTTCATGGAAAATAGATGAGGAAACAATGGAAACAGTGACAGATTATTTTCTTGGCTCCAAAATTACTGTGCTGGTGACTTGCAGCCATGAAATTAAAAGACACTTGCTCCTTGTATGTGGAGCACTGAAGAATTGATGCTTTCGAATTGTGGTGTTGGAGAAGACTCTTGAGAGTCCCTTGGACTGTAAGGAGATCCAACCAATTAATCCTAAAGGAAATCAGTCCTGAATATTCATTGGAAGGACTGATGCTGAAGTTGAAGCTCCAGGACTTTGGCCACTTGATGGGAATAGCTGACTTATTGGAAAAGACTCTGATGCTGGGAAAGATTGAAGGCAGGAGGGAAAGGGGATGAGCGAGGACAAGATGGATGGATTGCATCACTGACTCAAAGGACATGAATTTGAGCAAACTCTGGGAGATTACGGGTAAAGGGCAGGGAAGCCTGATGTGCTGTATTCCATGGGGTCACAAAGAGTCGGACACTGTTGAGCAACTAAAAAACAACCTGTTTAAGAAGGTGATATTTGAACCAGCAAAGAATGATGACAAAGAGTTAAGTTTTGTCTAAAATCAGAAAATTAGAAACAGAAAATTCTTTTAGATTACTCTTGACCCTAACTTTAGAAATTTTAAGAAATGTGGGACTTCTCTGGCAGTTCAGTGGTTAAGACTCTGTACTTCTCATGCAGATAGCAAGGATTAGATCCCTGGTCAGGAAACCAAGATCTCAGAAGCTGTGGGGCACAGCCTGCCCCGCCCCCCCCCCAAAAAAAAATCTCAGTTTATACGCAAGGAAGAGGAACACACAGTGTATGGAAGTGTAAATTACCTTGGAGGACAAGTAAGCCATACAATGAACCCAAAGATACGAGAGAGTGATCAGAGAGAGAAGCTGACTAGACAGAGGGAGAGGGCATCTGAGTCAGAAGTTGTGTCTTTTGCAACAATCTCAGAAGTGATACACTATCATTTCTACCATATCCTGTTGGTCATATTGTTGTTGTTTAGTCACTAAGTTGTGTCTGACTGTTCACAACCCCATGGACTGTATGTAGTGCACCAGGCTCCCCTGTCCATGGGATTTTCCAGCAAGAATACTGGAGTGGGTTGGCATTTCCTTCTCCAGGGGATCATATACACCAAGTCTAGTTGAATGTGGAAGGGTGCTATACAAGATTGTGACTTTGGGGAAATAGATACCATTTGGGTCCATCTTGGAGTCTGATACCACATTAACTATAGTACAAATTCAGAAAACTGCAGAAAACAAATTTTAATAACTATGAATAACTTAACAAGTATTAGGAGATATTCCAAACTTCTTGCCTATGCCGTTTCTCAGTTATCATTCTCTATATTCCCCATAAACAATCACTATTCAGATATTTAGTTGTATAAAGTGGCAAGGTAAAATCTAGTACCTTGGTTAAAAACAGAAGTTTTTGTGTTTCTTTTTAATTACTCCTAATTTCTCTTCATAGAGGCACATTTTTGACATATCTTTATTGACTTATGTATGAGAAAAACCTGCTGAAGGATGTGTTGCTGATTCATTCTTTCAGGAGCATCTGCAGTGGAGAGTTCAAAGAAAACTGATGTTGAAGATAAACCAAGAACAACACTGATCATCTGTCCACTTTCTGTGTTAAGCAACTGGATGGTCAGTCTTTACAGCCCTTTAAAAATATAATTTATATTTGTCTTACACTAGAAGAGAGTCATTCGTTGGGAGAAACATGGTTGGTCAGCACTGTATAGTTAAATTCAAATAACTGTTAATTGACTTGGGGTTATTTTTACTGAATTGAAGTAATTTTTCTCTGAAAATGTATAGTAGAGAAAGAAACATCATCAGTTGCTATTGTAAGATTTGACTTATACTTCTGCCTCTTTCCTTTCTGTCTCCTGAAGTAGGAAAGGTGTATAATTTAAGACCACATCATATTTATGAACTGTTGAAATCTCTTTCTGAAGCGCACCACTAATGATAATTTGTTTATTTTAACAGCTTATTACAAACATTTAATGAGCTCTTATGTGCTCAGTTTTTCCTAAACTCTTTTCATAGATTTTCTCAGTGAATTCTCACAACTAGTATTCTCATTTTCCAATGACTGGATTAAAACACAGAGAAATTAAGTAACTTGCCTAAGGTCATCCAGCCAATAAATGATGGAGCAAGGAGATAGTGTCCAACATTCTGACTCTAGAGCCTATACTTTTAAGGCTACTCACCAGAAAATAGTCTTTTTTTTTTTTTTCCTTTGAGATTGCTTTTCTGTTGTAAAACATTACATTAGAATGGAACCTTTTTTGTGTAGGAGCAGCTTGGTTCTATTTCCTTTCTAGTTTGACCTTCAAGCTGCATGTTATAATGAAATAATGACTGCTGGAAGCGCTGTGAACATAAAGACCACTGGATTTGAATTTCCATTCTTGCCACCTGTCCTTTTATCTCAGACGTGGAAGAGTTCCTACTCTTTGTAAGATCAGCACATTAGTCTGTACATTAGATTTCATCTCTTTCTGCTTTTGCATTTTGTCTGTTATTCTTCCTCTTGCCTGGTTATCCAGTCTCTCTCCACTGGCTCTTTCATGAAACATACTCAGATCCTTTTGATTTTCAATTGCTTTCTCTTGAGTATGTCTCACATTTAATGATTATGTCTCATTTTAAAGGAGTGATGGTTGAGCATAAGAATTAGAATTTTGTAATCTCTGCAAGTTGCTGGCTTCCAAGCCCCCCAAGTGACATAATGTACAGTACTGTAAAAAGCAGGCTAGAAGTAACCTTTCCTTCCCTTCTTTATCTTCAGATGTGGGAAAGAATCCAGTTAAAGGAGTAAGATACCAACCCCAAATACACCACATAATTTTTTTGGGTATTTAGGTTACCTGTCGTCCCAGTGGAAAATTAAGTAGTAACTCCTATTTCATTCATGCAGACAGACACACACATACAACCTACCACAGTGACTACAAACTCAATACTATAGGTTCTCTTTCACCAAGAGTTAATTTTCTTTTATGTCAAGTCTAATTTTCCACAAATATTATGTGTTCCAATTAAAGGCTAACACATTGATTGACTTTTCTCATACTGTTCTCTTTCTCCTTTCTTTTTCCACTTGATAAATTCTCTTGATAATTGATAAAAGATTTCTTAATAAAATTTCTGCATTTTCACCTTTAATATTCCATGTTTTATCTTCTTTATATTTTTGTCTTTGCTGTTTCAGGCTTCATTCTCCCTTTAGCCCACAGTAAGTCTGGGTTTTGCTTCTGCCTTCCTTAGTCTCATCAGAGACTTCATTGTTGCCATGTCCAACGAATTCCCTTTATCTTTTCCCCTGCACTGACTTTGTTTTCCTTTTATTACTTTTTGTTATGTGTTATTTTGTAAATCGTCTTTAACCATTTTGGTAAATAGAGGGAATGAGCATAAATTACAAATTAAAAAATTATTCTTCTATTTGTTCTTGAAACTTTGATATTCTTTGGTTCTTCACTCAAGATTTTGTTTGCTGCCCCAGTGACCATTGTTTTTCTCCACTTCTTCCATACATCATATGTAGTCTGCCTTTTTTCTCCTAAGCTTTTTTTTTTTAGTATTATAAAAATTTGTAATGAGATCCATGTTCAATTCAGTTCAGTTGCTTAGTCGTGTCCAACTCTTTGTGACCCCATGGACTGCAACACGCCAGGCCTCCCTGTCCATCACCAGCTCTTGAAGTTTACCCAAACTCATGTCCATTGAGTCAGTGATGCCATCCAGCCATCTCATCCTCTGTCGTCCCCTTCTCTTCCTGCCTTCAGTCTTTCCCAGCATCATGGTCTTTTCAAATGAGTCAGTTCTTCGCATCAGGTGGCCAAAATATTGGAATGTCAGCTTCAACGTCAGTCCTTCCAATGAACACCCAGGACTGATCTCCTCTAGGATGCATTGGTTGGACTCCTTGCAGTCCAAGGGACTCTCAGGAGTCTTCACCAACACCACAGTTCCAAAGCATCAATTCTTTAGCGCTCAGCTTTCTTTATAGTCCAACTCTCACATCCATACATGACTACTGGAAAAACCATAGCCTTGACTAGATGGACCTTTGTTGGCAAAGTAATGTCTGTGCTTTTTAGTATGCTGTCTAGGTTGGTCATAACTTCCTTCCCAGGTGTAAGTGTCTTTTAATTTCTTGGCTGCAGTCACCACCTGCAGTGATTTTGGAGCCCCAAAAAATAAAGTCTGTGACTGTTTCCCCATCTGTTTGCCATGAAGTGATGGGACTGGATGCCATGATCTTAGTTTTTGAATGTTGAGCTTTAAGCCAACTTTTTCATTCTCCACTTTCATATTAGTCCTCTAGATTTAAGAATCAAAAGTTTGCCACATTTGCTTTATATTTTTCTTTGCTAGAATATTTTAAATTGTACCTCAGACCTCAAGTCTTATCCTTCAATAGAAGCATAAGCTTTGCTCTTTAAATATTGCTCTCTGTAGCCTCTTTCCTTAAACCTACCTTTATCATTGTATTTATTTTTCTTAGAGAATCTTATTTATTCCAGTGATTTCATGTACTGATACTGATAACTTTGAAGTCTATATCTACACTTGCATTTTAGGCCAATATTTAAATTTTTGTGGTGTATTTCTCCAGTTAGATATTTTAAAGTGACCAAAATTTTAAAATGTCTAAAATAGTAATACTCATTACCTCTTTCTCATCTTTATGCCTGTTTTTCCTTATTTTTTTAAAAAGTTCTTTATATCATTATCACACAGTTCTTCTAGTAGTCTTCTAGTAGTTTTTTAAGTTTCAGAGTCTTTTGTTTTCTCCCTTTTCTTCATATTCCATATTTAATTAGTTCTAAAGTCCCCATTAGTCCATGTACATATCAGCCCTTTCCATTCTGAGCTTACTTTTGCCATTCTGGTTTAGGTCTTCATCTTTCATCATTTTTCACCTAATAGTTTCCCAGCTGTGTCTCCTTAGTGTCTTCTCTTTCTCATCTTTTTTTTTTTTTCTGCTCATAATCTCTCAGCTCTGTTGTTTTCATAAGTTAAAAAAACCCAAACAAAAAACTCTTAAGTTTTAAAAATGGATTGTGTTGTTAAGGAGGGCAGCAACCTGGTCTTATTTTTTTCTTTAGCTGTACCATCTTTCTAGTTTATACCTGACAAATAGAGTCTTATAATAAATGAATGAAAGTGGATACTGTGCTTGAAACTCTTTACCTACATTCATGAAAATATTCCTTACTCTTCTTTTATTGTTTAGTTGTTAAAGATTAAACTGGAGTCATTAAAGATCCTTTTTGTAGAATACTAAATTAAAAAAAACCTAATTACTATCTTAAAAGAGCTTGGTGCTGCTAAGTCACTTCAGTCGTGTCTGACTTTGTGCAACCCCATAGATGGCAGCCCACCGTCCCTGGGATTCTCCAGGCAAGAACACTGGAGTGGGTTGCCATTTCCTTCTCCAATGCATGAAAGGGAAAAGTGAAAGTGAAGTCACTCGTAGTCATGTCCAACTCTTAGCGACCCCATGGACTGTAGCCTACCAGGCTCCTCTGTCCATGGGATTTTCCAGGCAAGAGTACTGGAATGGGTTGCCATTGCCTTCTTTTAACTTCTAAAGATGAAGCACCCGCTCACTGGTAGGGCCAGGCAAAATTTACATAATGTATTATTACTGTAAATATGTCAGTTTCTCTGGCAATAAAATATTAGTATTGTTATTGTTGTTTTAGTTTAGATTTCATGAAACTTGTTTTTATGGGATTTAGTAGTTTGACTTGTCAATCTGCCAAGACAGTATATTTTATATTCATATTAAACTTGATACTAATCTCATTATTAAAATATTTCTAATTTTATTTTAGGACCAGTTTGGACAACACATAAAATCAGACGTGCACTTGAATTTTTATGTTTATTATGGTCCTGATCGTGTTAGAGACCCAACCTTGCTTTCAAAACAGGATATTGTTTTGACTACATACAATATTTTAACTCATGACTATGGTGTAAGTGTATTGATACTCAGATTTTCAGAAGTTGAATTTAAGAAAAATGCTTCAAGTTTCTAAAGTGTTCTAAAATTTAGGCTTTATACTCTTCCTTTTTTTCTTTCTGAATATATAAGAAGTAAATAGGAAATTTTTTAAGTAAAATATTTTATTAAAATTAATTTCACCTACATCTTGTACTTAAGTGTGGCTGCTGGAAAATTGAATATGATATATGTGCTTGCACAGCATTCCTGTTGGACAGTGCTGCTCTAGACCCTTTTTTCAGAACCATTCACATGCATACCTATCCACATAATTTAGCATATAATTTCAGGAACTGGTGGGAGTGCCCTGAATCCCTTCTGTGGGCCCTACCTCCAAATTAAGGATCTCTGTTTCAGGAGTTAATGGGTTTCTTCAGATGTGGAATTTGCCACATCATCACTGCGCAGATGGAGAAACTTGAGCATTAAGCTGTCCTTCCAGCTGTGATCACAGCTAGTTTGGGGACCTTCTCTTCTGATCTTCTGGAGTGGGGGCTGCCTGGCCTTCATGTACAGGTGTGGAGGGCAGGCCCTGGGTGTCACCTCTTAGAGGGTGATGCTGCTTCTGCCTCTCTAGTCGACACAAGAGAAAATTGTTTTTTTATATTTTGCCGGAAAAAAAGAAGGCTCAACTTCCTTCAGATAATAATTTAGGAATATTTTATATATAGACCACTTAAAATTTTAAATTTGAATTTAAGTGTATCCAGCAATTTTTCAATGAATTCTTTTTCAAATTTGGAATATTGTTTTCTGTCACAATGATTTGATAATTGTTTATCTCTATTTGAAAATAAGCTTTTTTAATATCTGAAACTTAGGAGTTTCCCAATTCATTTAGGATTCCAATTGTCTAATTCCAGTTGTTAAGTGAAAATGTTCTCCAAAATACTTTATTATAAAAATTTTAGTCTTTGGGTAAGAACATTGATTTTTACATAAAAAAGTCATTCTGTTATATTCAAATAATTCTTATAGCTGACATCATATGTCATATGTTTGACTCTGAGGCATGATAACTTAGTGTTTTGAACCATGATCTCAGCAGAAAGCTAGACAACCTGGATTTGAATGCTAGCTCAGCACTTCCTAGATGTGTGTGGTACTTTGAGCAACATATACCATACCTTGGTGCTTCAATTTTCTCATTTGTAAAATGGGAATAATAATACTTATAAGTTGGTGAACATTCAATAATTTAATGTATGTAATGCTTAAAGAAGTACCTACTACATAGTAAGTTATGATATTAAAAAATAAGAACTCATTATTATCAAATTACATAAAGTATTAATTTCCTGTGTTTTTAATTCATATGAAATATTTATTTTAGACTAAGGGTGATAGTCCATTACATAGCATAAGATGGCTAAGAGTGATCCTGGATGAAGGACATGCCATACGAAATCCAAATGCTCAGCAAACAAAAGCTGTACTTGATTTAGAAGCAGAAAGAAGATGGGTTTTGACAGGTAATGATATGGATTTTGAGGTAACATATACTATCTCACTGGATTTTGAGATAGCATATACTTTAGAAAAGTTAATTCCAAAATACATATTGTTAAGTAAGTTATGAGGTAACTTGTAAATTTGAAGTGGATATAAAGTCTCTCCAAAATTAATTATAGAAATTATTTAATAAAACTGACTTTTTTTCATAACTGCCCATGATACTGTAGCATTTGAATTATAGTTTATTTATAGAACAGTCACCAGAATAATTTTTCAACATTGGATTTGACACTTTAATTCTCCAATCAGAATCTTGATTTCTCTGCTTCCTGTCTTAGAGCTTGTTTGCTACATTTGAACCTGTACTGGAAGATGGGGATAAGAATATAAACTCAAAAATTAGTTTTTTTCTTCTTGCTAGTGATAACTGATTTAAAAATTTGATAAGCAAATGTTCTTGATAAGGGGAAAGTTAAGTTTACAGGATCTGTGTTCTTTTTGTTAGTATGGCAAGTAAGTGCTAAAAGTTAGAGCCAGACTGGATTTTGAGATTGTGTATATGTTTAACAAAGCATTATAGTCACAGCTTAATAGTGGGTATGCTTAGAACTCAGTGCCCATTTTCAAGTGTTATCTCAGTTAATTGGGCCAGGTGGATATTTTGATTGTGTACTCTTGCTGTAGAGTTATAAGAGTTTTATGTTCTTTTTAGGCACTCCAATTCAGAATTCTTTAAAGGACTGTGGTCTCTTCTTTCCTTTTTAAAACTTAAACCATTTGTTGATAGAGAATGGTGGCATAGAACAATACAGCGTCCTGTCACAATGGGAGATGAAGCTGGACTTAGGTAAGTAATTTCACAACTGATAGTTATAAATAATTGTTAGCAGCTTGAAACCAGTTGCCACTTTCATTACCCCTTTAACCTGACTGTTGTGGCTTTCCTCTCCAAAATGTGTTTACTGCTTAATGCATTTGACTTTCAAAATCTAATGATTCTTGTTTGTGGAGATGAAAACTTCTAACTATCACTAAAAGGTTAATCAGACTTTCCCCTGATTTTAGTCAAAACTGTGAAGAAAGAGCAGAGCTATATGGTCTTTGTGTGTTGCTCTTACCCTCAAAACCACCATTAATAAACAGTAATAGGAAAAATATGCTCAGAGAATCCAATATGCACTAAGTTTTCATAACTGAGTGATAAGTTTTAAGCATTAGATAGTTTTAGTGATAATTGAATGTTGTGATAATACAGTGGCATCTCCAATAGTTACTATAAAAGAGAAAGTTGTTTCTGGTGGAGATAGATAAAAGTTGAGAAAATAAAAGTCAACTTGGTGATAGCCATTTTAAAAGCAAGGTATTCGGATAATGTGGTTCACATATTTTGCTACAGTGGTGGGTTTCAGACAGGGTTTAGGATTCGTTAGCAGTTTGTAAAATCATAAAGATGGCAGCTAGCATTATAGCTGTTCATTAAGTGAAATAGAGTAGAAGATTTAATAAAACAGCAAAGTGTATCACACACTATCATTTTGTGAAATATTCATTTCTGTCATGTGTGTGTTTGTGTATATGTTTGTTAGATAGACTTCTTACTGTGAGTTATAGTAAAAAAGGTTCAAAAGCCACTAACCTAGCTTGCAGTATTGTCTACTTGATTTCTTAGAATCAACTCTTTGAATTCTAATTTAAGAAATTGTATTTATATTTCAGTGTTAGGAAAATATCTTTTTTTAAAGAGTTGATATGCTTCCTTTTTTCCTGATACTGAGAAAAGAGAGTGTAAAGATTGTAGAATCTAAAAAGGCATTTATCCCTCTTCTGAATTGTCATATCATGTTTTTATTTTTGGTATTCATTATTTTATAAAAATTACTTATTTATCTTGATTTTCATATTACTGGGGAAACTTTTTGAAGATAAGATCTTACTCATATTTATGAACTTATGATACTTAGTATAATGCCTTGTTCTTAATAGGTGCTTATTAAGAATTTGAGTGTCAAACATTGGGTGATATAGTTGACAGAATTGAGAAATAAAAAGGGTTAGTGATTAGAAAAATGGGGAGATAAGTGTAAGAAAAATAAGGACAGAATAAAAGATTAAACTGTGACAGGTACTGAATTGAGAGCAAATTTAGATGCATTTTGTTGCTCTGATTTTCTCTGTAGAAAATGTCTGTGATTATCAGATTGGATAAAAACCCCTAAACGGTTTTTTTCAAATCTTTACTAAGTTTATAAAACTAACAGATTAATATATTTATTTTTGTTCTCATTGAATCAGCTTATGTAGGAATAAAAAGTTATATAATTATTTGTTTTATTTTGACTAGGCGTTTGCAGTCCCTAATTAAAAATATTACACTTAGAAGAACAAAGACAAGCAAAATTAAAGGAAAACCTGTTTTGGAGTTACCAGAACGTAAAGTATTTATTCAGCACATTACACTTTCAGATGAAGAGAGAAAGATTTACCAGTCCGTGAAAAATGAAGGCAAAGCTACTATTGGAAGGTATGGAGAAAGAAAGTCATTTTAGAAATCAGTTGTTTTCTTTGTTAACTTCAATTGAAGAGCCTTTTTAGAAATGTAAGTTATAAAAGCCTTCAATACACTGAAGTATAATTTGTTTTTAAGTATTCAAACTACTTTTTTACAAATTAATAGTTGGAGTGAAATAGTATTATAATTCACCACGTCAGTAACTCCTACAGTTAGGGAAAATAGTTTATGTGAAACGGCAAGTTTTGAATTGCTTAGTCAGAAGACCTTGCTTGCTCTATTCCTGTTTTTGTGACATGGGAGATTAAAAGCGTTGAAAGAAGTATACCTAGGGAAAATAAACCTAGTAAAGACTAAAACTTGAAATTTTTATAGCGTTCAGGGAAGATGATTTCACCAAGAAGGTAATATGTGGGAAAGGATTTAAAGAAGATTGGGGTTAGGGGACATTTCTGGCAGAGGGGAACCGCAAGTGTAAAGGTCCTGAGTTGGGAGCAAACCTGAGGAACTTGAGCAACAAGAGGCAACTGTGGCTGGATAAGATGAGCAAGGTGAAAAATAGTAATGATGGTAGAGAGCTGTTGGAGTAGGGGCAGGTGACAATTATATAAGACATTGTGGCATATTTCAGGAACTTTGGCTTTTACTGTTTATGAGATTTAGGAACCTCTGAAGTGTTTTGAACCACAAGAGTGACTTAATTTTATTGTTAAAGTATCACTGGCTGTTGTGTTATTTAGTAATAAGGCATAAATAGGGAGAACAGTTGGGACTTCTCAGGTGGCGCTAGTGGTAAAGAAACTGCCTGCTAGTGCAGGAGACATAAGAACCACAGGTTCGATCCCTGGGTTGGGAAGATCCCCTAGAGGAGGGCACGGCAGCTCACTCCAGTATTCTTGCCTGAAGAATCCCCATGAACAGAGGAGCCTGGTGGGCTACCGTCCATAGGGTTGCAAAGAGTCGGACATGACTGAAGTGAGTTAGCACAGGGAGAACAGTGGCAGTAAGCAAAGTAAGAGATGATGGTGTTTTCTTACTGCAGTAGGAGTGATGAGGAGGGTGAGAAATGCCTAGATTTTGTTATATTTTGAAGGGAGAGCCAACAGAACTTGCTGATTTATATAGTGTGCAGTGTGAGAGAAGTGGAAGATTACTGGAAGGTTTTTCACGTGAGTGACTAGAAGGATGAAATTGCCATTTGCAGAATATGTCTATGGGAGGAGCAGAATTTTTTCAGGGAAAATGAGAAACTCCACTTTGGACACATTGATTCTGTGATCCCTGTGTGTTTTCCAACTTAGATGTCACATACTCAATTGGATATGAGGTTAGAGTTCATAGGAATTATCTTGGTTTGATACAAATTTGAAAGTCACCTGTGTGTAAATGATGATTAAAGCCAGAGGACTGGATAAGGTCACCAAGAGAGTAAGTGAAGTTAGAGAAGAGTTCTAACAAGACAGAAGTAGCTGGTGAGGTAAGAGGAGGCTTCTACTTCAGTATCTGGCACTCAAAAGGAATTTCTTAAACTGAAATAATGATTTTCAGTGTAAGAATTGATGCCAAGAAGTAGTTAGACTATTGGTAAATGTTATTGTGTTTGAAAGGTTGAAAAAAAATCTTTATTGAAACTGTTCTTAAAGAAATAAGTATTTTAAAAATATCTTATTAGGTAATACTTGCAAACATTGAGCAGTTACTAGGTGTTAATGCAATCATCTGAGAGTGCTTTATGTGTATTAATTCATAGCAATTCTGTTAAGTCAGTACAAAGATTACCTACATTTTACTGAGCAAGAATCTGAGGCATGGAGGCAGTTAGTTGACTTACCTTGTGTCACACAGCTAATGACAGAGCTGGGGCTTAAACTCAGGCAGTTTGATTCTAGAATTTGTAAGTTTAATCTCTATATTGCCTATTCCTTGCATTTTTGAATGTTGTTGTTGTGTGCGTGCTCAGTTGCGTTTGACTCTTTGTGACTCCATAGACTATGTAGACCGCCCAGGCAAGAATACTGGAATGGGTATCCATTTCCTGCTCCAGGGGTTCTTCCCAACCCAGAGATCAAACCCAAGTTTCCTGTGTCTCCTGCATTGGTGGGTGAATGCTTTACTACTGTGCCACCTGGGAAGCCTGCATTCTTGAGTACTGAGAAGCATTTGTTGCCATAATACTACCCTTACTAATAATATTAGCACATATATATCATTCATTGTAGTTCAGCACTGTTGTAAATGCCTTGCATATGGTAACTTTTTTAAATATAGCAATCCTATTAGGTATATATTATGCCACTGTTACAACTGAGGAAGCTCAAGGACAGGTTGAGAAACCTGCCCAAGGTTTCACAGTTAAACTGACAAGAGTCAGGTTTTGAATTCAGATAGTTTAGCTCTGGAGTCTGTCCTCTTAACCATTAGGCTATATTTCTTCTATTGCCTTAATATTTAAATATCAGATTGCCTTGGTATATAATGGTATATAATTTTTGGATCACTCATTTTTCCTTCAGAAACTTTATTAGTCTTTTTTTCTGTATTTTATATTGAATCTTTCCCTTGCAAACCTTGATTTTATTTTTAGTCTTTTCTTTAAAGTCCAGCAATTTCACCAGGACCTCTCTCTGTTGATTTTTTTTTTTCCTGGAACAGGTGGTACCATTTAAATCTGTAGACTCCAGGATTCCCCTGTACCCAACTTTGGGAAAGTTTTCTTAAATATTGCTTTCTGCTCCATTATTTTATTTCTCTGTGTAGGTTGGATAGTCTTTGTTTTTTCATAGGTATCATTTTACTCTAATCTTTTATATTTTTCTGTTTAATTTTGCTTTTCTCAATCCTGTTTCCCACATTCTTGCCTGTGTTTTTATCAGTGGCTAGTCCAGTGGCTCAGTGGTAAAGAAGCCACCTGCAATGCAGGAGACAGGGGTTTGATACCTGTATGGGGAAGAATCCCTGGAGGAGGCCATGGTAACCCACTCCAGTATTCTTGCCTGGAGAATCCCATGGACAGAGGATCCTGGTGGGCTACAGTCCATATGATCACAAAGAGTTAGATGTAACTGAAGCTACGGAGCACACCCACGCAGTCTCTTTTATGCTGGGTTTCCTGTGGCTTTCTCTGATAGTTCACTTTTCTCTTTTTCACTCTTTAGCTTACCAGCTCATTTTTGATCTCTGTTTTGTTTTGCCATACCTTTTCAAAATTTTGTCTCTGCCTTAAGCTATTGGTGTTTTTTTAAAGGAGGAACTAACTGTTTTATTGAGTGGTATTATCATGGCAGAATTCTTGGTCATAATTTTTAATTTTTTCTATGGAAACTTTTTTTCTGGTGAGTTTTCTTTGATGCTGTTTGTTTTCTCCCTTGATCTGTGCTGATTATTATTCTTACATGAATGTCTTGAGTTCTTTCTGGACTAGCTATTAGCAAGAGGTTCATCATACAAAGGGATAGGAATCATAGCTGTATCCTTGACTGGTAGGAAATATATCCTATTTAATTATGACTCAGGGTGTTACATGTGAGTTCTTTCAACAGAAATTGGAAGCTTTAGGGTTCCCTATGATATGGAATGCTGTGCTTGTAGTATTTTCTGAAAAACAAACAAACAAAAAAAAACCAACCACAGTAGGTCAGTGTGTTTTCTTATTCAGTTTGTCTTCCCTCTGTCCTGGTATAAACTTGTCCTGGGATGTTCAAGCCATGAGCCACGCACCCTGTTTTTGTTTCTGCATGTAAGAGACGGTGGCTTTCTCCTTAGGGCATGCTGTCTATTTTGAAGAGTTGTGCTCTGGCAGGTCTGCTTGAGATCTGCAGTCATATCTCTCATTATTTTCCTGTTTGACATTACCTGTAGTTTGCAGCCGTTTCTCATACTTTGCTTTATTGGTGTAAATCTCTTGTGGTTTCATTAAAGGTAAGAGTTTACTTTTCTGTTTTCCATTCTTGTTTTGAAGTGATTTCTAGGGAAGAAGAGAACAATGCTATTTTTTTTGTGTGTGTGTGCTGTTTAGAAGAGGAAATACTATTGTTTAGAGGCCTTCATAGTATTTAACATTTTTACCTCTAGGTATTTTAATGAAGGGACGGTCCTTGCACACTATGCAGATGTCCTGGGTCTTTTGCTTAGATTGCGGCAGATTTGTTGTCATACACACCTTCTTGCAAATGCAGTGTCTTCCAGTGGTCCCTCAGGTAGGTAAATGTGATTGGTTTACACATTATATTTATTGGAGATATTTAAGTCAAAATAAGAAATTATTCATGTGGCCTAAATTTGGTTTGTCAAATGAACATTGATTAGTATAGGACTCAACTAGAAATACACTCAAAAATCTCTTTAACAATGAAGTGGAATATTAAGAGGTTTTCCAGGATTTCCAATGATAGTCTTAGAAGAAAGGATTAAATTGCATCAGCCTTTTATTCTATGGTAGTACCTGCAGATTGTGTTATAATATTGTTTCTGTGTAAGGTATGTTATGTGGAACTTCTGATTTTTTCTTAAAATTTCAAATTTAAATCATGCTTTTTGCCTATGATAAAAAAATAAAAGACTAAGAACTACCCAAGCAGAACTTTTCCCTATATAAGGAAGATTAAGATTGTCTAGTCGTATTACAAATCTTCCTCTGAAATTAATTATTCAGCCTTTTCTCTAGGGAATGATACACCTGAAGAACTACGGAAGAAGTTAATAAAGAAGATGAAGTTAATTCTGAGCTCAGGTTCTGATGAAGAATGTGCAATTTGCTTGGATTCTTTAATGGCTCCTGTCATAACACATTGTGCACATGTCTTCTGTAAACCTTGTATTTGCCAAGTCATTCAGAATGAGCAGGTGAGTTTTATGCCTAGTACAAATTCAGTGTTTGATGGTGTGGAATTCCAGTGCTGAGTATAATGAAAACCCAAGCCCAACAAAGACTATAAGGAGTTTTTCATTTGGGTTTGCTAGTGTACCTTTTATAGTTAATTTTATCAGTGTTTATATTTCATGTAACTAAGCTCTTGTCATATAAAAAGACATAGCTTTGGAGGTATATTTCATAGTGTTTTAATTCTACTGACTCTTCAGATCATTTCTAAGAAATAGACTTATAATGTGAGACACAAGGTAATTTAAAATTTTCTAGTAAAACAGATCAATTTTTATAATGCATTTTTATTTATCTAGTATATATAAAATATAAAAATTATTAATGAGATGCCTTATATGATTTTTTTTAAACTTAGAAGTTGAAGATTCAGTGGTATTGTTTAAAGCACATCTCAGTTTGTCTTTGCCATATTTCAACAGCTTAGTTGCCATGCCATGGTTATTGGACTGTTATGTCTAGGTAGGTCTAAATTTATGTGAAGTGGAATAATCCTTTAAGCAGTCCTTTAAGGTATAATTTTTTTAAACACTTTTGTGGAGAGGTAATATACATATAGGGGAAAATGCACGTCTTGATTGTACATAGTTTCAGAATCTTTTTTATTATAATGGTATTTGGTATGTAATTATTTTAGAGATAATCTTATTAGTATGCCTTGGTACAAAATAGACACAACAGACAACTGCTTTGAATGAACCTGCTAGGACTGAACACATCTGAACTACTTTATAAGCTATTAAGAAGGAATTGTTTTTCTTCTAAAGAGTGGTTTCAGTTAGTATGCTGAATTTTAATTAGCTCAAGAAACTGTTATTCATAGTTTCTTTATTTGACTGGAAATAATATTTATTGTTCCAAGCTCTTGCTGCTAGTCAGGATTACCTACTTTTGCTCTTACCAATCCTACTTCCTGCATTAGAACATCATATCTGCCTGGAGTTCAGCATGTACGGATTTATCTCTAATGGATGAATCTAATAAAAGGTTTAATAGAATGATGACTATTAGTGATATGGAATTTACCTTGCCTTTTAAACTTTTTAGGCAAATTTATATTTCTGTTCCTTTGTTAAGTGTCACTCGTACTTTGTTCTTTCTTATATAGCCTCATGCTAAATGCCCTTTATGCAGAAATGATATACATGGAGACAGTTTAATAGAATGTCCTCCAGAAGAATTGGCAGGCAACACTGAGAAAAAGTCTAATATGGAATGGACATCCAGTTCGAAGGTAAATATACATGTGCAAATATTTGAATATTTGTTTTATATTTATATAAATAATCATATTTCAAATAATAATTCTGCTTTTAATCTTATCACTTGAGTATTATACTTTGTTGATGGTTACTGGCTTTTTGTTTATATCTAGTGGTGAATTTAAGGGGAGAGAGAAAGGGTTCAGATTATGAAAAATATGATAGTCTCAATTTTTTAAAAAAATTAGTGGTCTTTTACATTTGCATTTTGGGGAGGTAATATGTCAGAACCTTTCTCTTCCCATTCAAAATGGAACTTAATGGGTGCCTAATTTTTTTCAGATTAATGCTCTAATGCATGCATTGATTGATTTAAGAAAGAAGAACCCCAACATAAAAAGTTTAGTTGTTTCTCAGTTTACAACATTTCTGTCTTTAATAGAAACACCCCTCAGGTAAGTTAAACAGTATTTGTCACTTTGAGCGAAAGGATTTTATATAAATGTTTTAATTTGAATAGCAAAAAAAAGACATTATTTCTGTTTTAACAGTTTTATTTATTTCATCTATCTAAAATAGCAGTAACAGTAAAGAATATTCCTGAGAATATTCTCAGGAATATTCTTGGTAGAATATTCATGGTAGAATTTTTAAGTCCTGAATTTATAGGAAAAAATGTTGACTGTAGAGCCTGACTTATTAGTAGATGATTAGTACATATTTTTCAGAAGAAATGAATGAAAAAATTGGTTTAATGAAAAGATTACAATTACTTAACATGTTTTTATAGTGTAGTAACTTACTTGTCTCTTTTGTCCCCTCCATCAGAGCCTCTGGATTTGTATTTACTCGTTTGGATGGTTCCATGGCCCAAAAAAAGAGAGTTGAATCAATTCAGTGTTTTCAAAACACTGAAGCAGGGTCTCCAACTATAATGCTTCTATCCTTAAAAGCAGGTGGAGTTGGTTTGAATCTTTCTGCAGCTTCTCGAGTATTTTTAATGGATCCAGTAAGTAATTTTATAGACTTTTTGATCTGTTACTACCTCTTTACCAAATAGCTTTTTGTTTGTTTTTTTAAAAGACCTTTATAGTTGTAACTGATTGTGAAAATTCTTAGGCAAACTTTAGAAATAGATAACAACTTAGGAAATGTGTTTTGAGGGCTTTCTCTTTAAGTGCTTTACATATATCAACTGAAATTCTCACAACATCTCTGTGAGTAGATCTTGTTACTTGTCCCTATTTTACAGGTGAGGAAACTGAAACCAAGATGTGAAATAACTTGCCCTATCACACAGCTAGTAATACACAAATCAGTATCTGAGTCCATGTTCATAAGTATTGTGCGTGCTTTTCTACTGTTCTTCTATATGCAGAATCTATTTCTGATATTTCTAATGCTTTAGGGAAGTGTTTTCGTTGATTTGGCCCATGAATAATGAGATCCTATTTTGTATCAGGGAATCTTCCAGATGTAGAATCTGGCTATAAACAGAATAGACAAAGTAGCCACCATCATGGTACTAATAGTCTCAAGCTTTAATGCGCATAAGAATTAAGAAATACAACTTGACCTCTGTCCTCAAATTTAGGAGTTCCTAGTTGAGACCCAGGAAACTGCATTTTTATATAGGTGCAGGTGGTCCAGCATCACAATTTAGAAACAAATAACATTAATGGGATATTTTGGGTAAATTTTAATGTCTGATACAGTACAGTCACTCTGTGTGAAACAGGCCTAGGGATAGAGTGGGAGCTAAAATTCACTCTGAACTTGACTCATCAAACTGTGTGACTTAGAGTTGCATCCCCATAGGAGCACTTTTTCTTGATTGTACAAAGGGCTTTTTTGGACTGTGTTCTGTTTTGCCTAGAGGAAACCCTGTTCTATTTCTGTGCAACCACAGACTTAATTTAAGGTTTGTAGTTTTACCTTGCTGCCTGAAACTCAGAAAATTCATAACATAAAGAAATTTTACTAAGATACAAATTTTGAATTATTCTGGGTAGACAGTCTAGTTGAAGCATATACCTGTTATCAAGGTTGTTTTTTTTTTCCTCATCTGAGGGTAACCTTTCCAGTAATATCACAGCCATAAGCCATACTCAGGCATTCATGGATTTCATGTTAATGCCATGGGGATGGCAGTGTCTATTGTATTTTCTTGCCTTAGTTCTGTGGATGAAGTTTTAAATATCTGCTGAAGTTCTGGTATTATGGTTATTATAAAAACTATGCATTGTAACTACAGATATAATAATTCTAGAAGCTGATTTTTGGAACAGATTCCCAAATTATTTTTTCTTTGGTTGTAATCTTAGTACTTGATAAGAAAGAGGTTGTTAATACCAAATACAGTAATTTAATTTTATTATAAAGTTGACCAGAGACTAAACTCTTTGAACAGTTATACTTTTAGAAAACTTACAGAATGTTAGTAGTTTCATAGTAAGTTGATTGTTTTTCATTGAACATTTTAATGAAAATGTTGAACATTGTTTCTAACTTTAAAACAAAAGCCAGGTCCCCCAAAAATAAGATTCAGTGGGAAAAAAATTGCTCATGAAAATCTTTTACCTCTTTATGGAGTATTATATAAAAGATAAGAAAATTATGATATTTCATTATGAGCTTTTGATAAAGTTAATTGCTTCCTTCATCACTGCCTATGAGAATGGGAGCTATTGGTTTTCTATTACCATGAAATAAATTTTATTATACATCTTAGTCATACTTGATATATACTGCCATCTCACCATGAGGTTCCTAGACAAAATACAGACAGCAGAAAGGAACATTTTATCTGGCCTCTTAGTATAATGCTTTCAAAGTGTATCTAGTTGCAAACTACAAAATAGTCACAGAATATGACTCTCAGTTTTAGAAAATCATAAGCTACATAAGTCCTTTAAATCTAACTTCTATACCAAAAAATAATCCCAAAATCAAATTATAGCAAGTTAATAGTTTAAAAAATCTCCTTTTCTCTAGATCTCAAGGGAACTTTAAAAAGAAGAAAATAACTTCCTAAGTATAAATTGTACTGTGAACTTGTCATCTTCATACTCATTTATGATTTTGTTTCTATTTTCCATTGGTACTTTGTTGTATAAATTTTCCTTTTCTCCAAAAACCCTATTTTCAGCTTCAAGAATCATTCCATAGTTTAGTTTAAAATTTAATGATCCCACCCTGACAATTAATGATATTATTTCAAAACCACTTGACTCCTATCTTCTAGACTGAAAAGGTCTATATCCTTCTTGCTTATTCTTCCCTTTTCAGTGCTTCATTGTTTTATTCTTTACCATAAGAGAGTCCCTGCAATAATGCTTATGTTAATTAGCTAATGTTACTTTCTTAGATCAGTTTTGAAGTCAAACTGATTTCAGTATATATACTGAAAAATTATATTTCAAAGTCTTAAATAATTTTTAGGACTTTTGACTCTGCCTGAAATCTTTTTTTGTGCTTATTTATATAATGAGTGGAGGAAAATGAAAGAAAAGGGAGAAAACTTTTTCATTAAATGGACTCACCTATCTTTTCTGATGTAAATTATTTCAGAGTGTGTATAACCTTCCTCTGTTAAGCAAATATAGCTTGACTTGAAAGTGGGTTGAGAAGAAACTGGAAAAATATTATTTGACTACTCAACAATTATTTATGCTGTGTGATTTCTATTTTTCAGACCCTCAATTAGATACTGGAGGCAGTGGAGTAAAATGACAGGGGAGAGAACACCTGCCTATCATAGTAGTGATTGGGGAAGGCAGTCAGGGGTGTGTGTGGATTGTTTCATCCCCAGAACATTTATTAATATGTCATTATCTTGAATTCATTTAGAAAGATTTCAGTCACTAAAAGGTGAATGAATAGTACTGCAACAAAAGGACTTATATAGAACACATACAGATTAGGGTGGTAGTGATACAATTCATGTTCTTACTAGGCCTGGAATCCAGCTGCTGAAGATCAGTGCT
Source organism: Aepyceros melampus (assembly GCA_006408695.1). Classification (NCBI taxonomy): domain Eukaryota; kingdom Metazoa; phylum Chordata; class Mammalia; order Artiodactyla; family Bovidae; genus Aepyceros; species Aepyceros melampus. The sequence continues at coordinate 302,567 of SJXQ01011919.1, forward strand.
TTGACAGATGCCATAGACTTGGCCAGAAGCAAGAAGTTATTATCACAAAAGTGAGTTTTTAAGATACCTATTTTGAAATTAGTTTTAAAAACTACATAAATAGTGTGTGACTTTATTGTTATAAAAGATTGAAATAGAATTATGCAGAGCAAACTATGAAGGTCATCTTTATTCTGGTCTTGTTAATTTTTTTTTATGTGAATTGCTTGCTTAAATCTTTTGCCAAGTTTTCATAAAGAACAAATACAGATTTGTAGTATAAAGGACTTTATAAATTCTGATTTTAAATGTTTTGTTATGTGTATTGAAAATTTTTTATCCCAGCTTCTTGTTTATCTTTGTTTTTTTTTTTTTTTTGGTTCAAAAATTTATTTATTTTTTAGTTTGTTTTGCTTTACAATACTGTATTCGTTTTGTTACACATTGACATGAATTAGCCATGAGTGTACATGAACTCCCAATCCCGACCCCCACCTCCACCCTCCCGCCCCACACCCTCTCTCTGGATTATCCCCGTGCATCAGTCCCTAGCATCCTGCATCCTGCATCAAACCTGGACTGGCAATTCGTTTCGCTTATGATATCACACATGTTACATTGCCACTCTGCCAACCCATCCCACCCTCTTCCTCTCCCACAGAGTCCAAAAGGCCATTCTATACAACTGTGTCTCTTTTGCTGTCTTGCGTACAGGTTTATCATTACCATCATTCTAAATTCCATATATATGTGTAAGTATACTGTATTGATGTTTTTCTTTCTGGCTTACTTCACTCTGTATAATCGGCTCCAGCGTCATCCACCTCATTAAAACTGATTCAAATGTATTCTTTTTAATAGCTGAGTAATACTCCATTGTGTATATGTACCACAGCTTTCTTATCCATTCATCTGCTGATGGACATCTAGGTTGCTTCCATGTCCTGGCTATTACAAACAGTGCCGCGATGAACATTGGGGTACACGTGTCTCTTTCAATTCTGGTTTCCTCGGTGTGTATGCCCAGCAGTGGGATCGCTGGATCATAAGGCAGTTCTATTTGCAATTTTTTAAGGAA
>SJXQ01011919.1:309191-460519 GCA_006408695.1 Aepyceros melampus
ACCCTCCCATCCTATCCCTCAGGGTCATCCCAGTGCACGGGCCCTGAACACCCTGTCTCACCCTGCATCAAACCATGTTTCAGTGCTAATCTCTTAAATCATCTTGCCCTCTCACCTTCTCCCAGAGTCCAAAAGTCTGTTCTTTACATCTGTGTCTCTTTTGCTGTCTCGCATATAGGGTCATCGTTACCATCTTTCTAAATTCCATATATATGCATTAATTAATATGCATTGGTGTTTTTCTGACTTACTTCACTCTGTATAATAGGCTCCAGTTTCATCCACCTCATTAGAACTGATTCAAATGCATTCTTTTTAATAGCTGAATATTTCATTGTGTATATGTTTACCACAGCTTTCTTATCCATTAGTCTGCCGATGGACATCTAGGTTGCTTCCAGGCCCTAGCTATTGTAAACAGTGCTGCGATGAACATTGGGGTACACATGTCTCTTTCAATTCTGGTTTCCTTGGTGTGTATGCCCAGCAGTAGGATTGCTGGGTTGTATGGAAGTTCTATTTCCAGTTTTTTAAGGCATCTCCTTATGGACACTGTTCTCCATAGTGGCTGTAGTAGTTTGCATTACCACTCACCTGTGTGTTTTTTATTCCTTTTCTGTATAGTACTTAAAAAAGGTCTGTTCATTAGTATTTGGAAAGAAGATTCATCAAAAACATGAGGACAATGATTGGCTTATTAATAAGAATTCAAATGCTTAACCTTAGGTTTTCAACTATATTAAACTTGTGGAGAAGGCAATGGCAACCCACTCCAGTACTCTTGCCTGGAAAATCCCATCGGCGGAGGAACCTGGTAGGGTCACACAGAGTTGGACACGACTGAAGTGACTTGGCAGCAGCAGCAGCATATTAAACTTGAAAATAATTGCAAAAGGTGAAATACAACAGCTTTCCCTTCATTTAATTCACCAATAATTATGTATAACCTTCCTTACAAGTTCTACATTCTAGAATTCAGTACCTCATTTTTATGGTACGTTTAAATGAAAAGATCCCAAGATCTGATAGCTGTGAATAATGGTTGGGAGGCTTCCCTGTAGTAATGTCTACTTCAGAGGGAGAAACTCTGTTGATTAGAAACCCTGTTAACAGACATAATGTTTTCTTCCATGTTAATATATTTATACTTACTGTGTGGTAATGTATGGATGTGAGAGTTGGACTGTGAAGAAAGCTGAGCACAGAATTGATGCTTTTGCACTGTGGTGTTGGAGGAGACTCTTGAGAGTCCCTTGGACTGCAAGGAGATCCAACCAGTCCATTCTGAAGATGAGCCCTGGGATTTCTTTGGAAAGAATGCTAAAGCTGAAACTCCAGTACTTTGGCCACCTCATGTGAAAAGTTGACTCATTGGAAAAGACTCTGATGCTGGGAGAGATTAGGGGCAGGAGGAGAAGGGGACAGTAGAGGATGAGATGGTTGGATGGCATCACTGACTCAATGGGCGTGAGTTTGAGTGAACTCCGGGAGTTGGTGATGGACAGGGAGGCCTGGCGTGCTGCAGTTCATGGGGTCGCAAAGAGTCGGACACGACTGAGTGACTGAACTAAACTGAACTGAATAAGGGAGAACAGTCTTCTAGATGAAGCCATAATAATACGCTGCTTTTGAAAGAGCAGATGATTTCTTATTCCCAGTCAGATCTTCCAAAGGTTAAGATAGAATTTTTAAAAATCTCTTTTCCAGCTCCCTGTTCAACCTTCTTGATCAAGAATTTTCTGACAGATTTAAACCTGCTTCTACCTTTAAATATGAAAATTAATTTTTACATGAAAATATGATTTTAATGTATATAATTCAAATGTATATGGAACAGGACACCTCTATTAATCTGAACCAAGATACAATACTAGGCTACACTGGGACTTCACTTAGAAGAACAGCAAATGTCAAAATGATTTCTTAAATTGGTAGATAAATTCTAGGGCATGTCTTTGCACAGTTGAAACCCAGTCTAGTATTCCAAGAGGGTATTTAATGTGATAGATGTGATATTAAAGGTCATCAGAGAGATTATATATTGTAAACTATGTGGGTCATTTGCTAAAGCAGAGATAGGACTAATGTTTTGAAATGTTTTCAGTAAGTTTGCCATCTTTTCAGCATTCTGTCAATAGTGTCTTAGAAAAGCAGATAAAATTAACTAGGATACAGTTTCCTGAATGTTTAAACTAATTTACCCTTTTTGTTAGGGTAGGGAAGGGCTATTCCCTAATAGTACATCATAGGATTTTAAAACCATTGCAGTGAGAAGCCTGCGCATCGTAACTAGAGAGTAGCCCCCACCCTCTGCAACTAGAGAAAGCCCATGGGCAGCAACAAAGACCCAGCACAACCAAAAATAAATTATGTAAGCCTTTTAAGTTTAGAGCTTTTCTCTTATGCAGTGTAAAAAAAATAGGGAACCAAAGGGAATAAGTAAACACAAAAAGTTTATACTAGATGATATGTTCTTCTCACTCCCTAGTTAAGATGCTTTGATATCCTCAATTTTATTTAAAAAAAAGGATTTTAGTCTTGTGATCTCGTGATACAGGTGGAGAGTTCCAAATTATTTGGATTGCATATTACATGGTCACAACAATAAGGCAGTATTAGTTATCTGAAGACTAGGTTTCTGTTCCTCCCAGCTAGGAGCAGAGAAACCAAAAAAGGCTTCTAACCACCTAAAATAACAGAGTTCAATAAATCCATATACTTAATAGAAAAGGACCTAGTGTTCAAAAGCCCTATTATTGAACATTTAACTCTTTTCCTATTTTTGTTCTAGGCAAACAGTAGTGAGAAGTGGTAGCTGGTAGACTGGACATTATAGAAGGAAACAAAAGTGAACACAGAATAAGTAAATCACAGGAGTTGAGTGGCTTAGTATAGGTGTATGCTAAGTGCTATGCATGCTAAGTTGCTTCAGTCATGTCCGACTCTGTGCGACCCTATGGACAGCAGCCCACCAGGCTCCTCTATCCACAGGATTCTCTAGGCACGAATACTGGAGTGAGTTGCCATTTCCTTCTCTAAGTTCCAGTCTATGAGACAAAACCAAACGAAACAGTTCACAGAATACCCAACCTGCACTCTTCAAAAACATCAAAGTCACAGGAGATGAGAAAAGTCTGAGAAGCCTCCACAGACTAGAGGTTGCTGAGATGTGAAAACTAAGTTAGCATCCTGGGGGGATCCTGAAACACAGGAAGGGGTTAGAGAACAACAGGTCAAATCAGAAGATAGGGTGGGCAAGGGGGTAGGTCACAGAAACAGACTGACATTGCCTCCCGACTTGTGACAAACACCTTTATAACAAGATGCCCACAGGGGGCAGGGAGACTGAGGGGTTCCTCGGGAACTCTCTGTAGTGTCTGTGCAGCTTTGTGGTCAATCTACAGTTATTCCAAAATAAGTTTAAAGAAAAATACTACATCTAGTCCACCAGTTATAATCTAGAGAGAAGACTGGGGGATGACTGTGCCCCTTCACTGCCAGCAGCCTGTCCAGTGGCCTCCCCTAATCCCACCTGCTAGTACTCAACACAGGAGTGGAAGTCAGTCCTTAAAAGACCTTTAGAAGCACTACTGCTGGGCACTGGAGATAAGACACATCCACCTTAATAATAACAATGAATCCCTTATGTAATACCTTACTCTGTGCCAGGCACTAGTCCAAGGGCACCTGACCTGGATTAATTCATTTAATCCTCAAAACAATACTAAGAAATAGGTACTGTTTCTATTAACTCAGCTCCATATTTGATTCTGGAACTATTAATGGAAAGCAAGACACGTGGAAGGGAAATTGCCAGTAAGCTAGTTAAGTGGGGTGTAGTTGGGTTGAATCCAACACTGTGCCCTTAACCATTACTCTGTTGCCTCAGTAAAAAACATAGCCCCTATAGGGCAAGAGCTCAAATACTGGCAGAGTGGATAAAGTACTCAAGGGAATGTGGTCAGATCCCAAGGACTTCTATATGCAAGAGTAGCCTTGTATTAGGGATGCAATATACAATAAACCTAATTAATAACACCATATGTTGTGTATGGAAGCTGTTTCAAGAGTAAATCCTAAGAGTTCTCTCACAAGGAAAACAGGATGTACTTTTTCCTATTTCTTCAGTTTTGTATCTGTAGGAGATAATGCTCACTGAGGTGAGGTCGCTCAGTCGTGTCCGACTCTTTTGCGACCCCATGGACTGTAACCTACTAGGCTTCTCAGTCCATGGGATTCTCCAGGCAAGAATACTGGAGTGGATTGCCATTTCCTTCTCCAGAGGATCTTCCCAACCCAGGGATCGAACCCGGGTCTCCCGCATTGGAGGCAGACGCTTTAACCTCTGAGCCACCAGGGAAGCCAATTTAATGTTCACTACACTTACTAATCAATTTATGAGGTATGTTCAATCAAATCACTATGCTGTATGCCTTAAGCTTATCCAGTGCTACATGTGAATCATATCCCAATAAATCTGAAGAAAAAAAAAAAAAGCATCTGAACTTGGAGGAAGAAAAAAAAAAAAAAAAAACCGCATGTCTTCATTCTCCGTAACTCAAGATCAAGGTCCCCTGCCTTCTCTGGATCTTGATTCAGTCTCATAAGCACCAGGAAAAGCTCAACTCCAGGTGTAATGTCCTGCTGTGCATGAACGGAGGTGGGTAAAGGAGGGGTTTCTTCAGCACAGGAAAGACCCACAACCACTTGGGCTGGCCGAGGGTCCAGTGCACTGAGAGGGGATGGCTAGGAAGTCCCATCTCTTTGAGCAATGGATTACAGATCTTCCTATTTCTGGCAGACCTGCATGACTGATGGTAGGGTAGGGGGAGCTGAGGTAGAGGACGGTCTGAAAGGGAGCCTAGGTGGGGGGTATGGACAAAAGAAGGAACCAACTGGCCTGAAAGGAATGCTGAAGATAAGCGTTGAGGGTAGGTAGGCAGGAGACAGAGAAAAGATAATAAGCCTGAGGACGATAACTGACTCCCTGCACCTAGATGGGGCTGAGCGTCCACGTTGTGAATGGGAAAGGGCGGGGATGGCTGGGAATTACCTTGGAGGAGGTAAAGGAGACACAAGGATGACCTTTTAGCAAGTGTTGGATGGTTTATGTGTGGGGTTCCTGCCAGGGGGTTCATTCAGAAGGGGTGACACCGGGTCCCAGGGTTCCTTCCGCGCAGCCCTTATCTCTAAAAGGATGCTGACCCTGAATAGACCACAGTATCATACAGTCATATCATAGAAGTTTTCCCTCTTCTGGGCCAATAAAACAACTGTGAAAACAGGCTAATTCTATATAGGCTTTTAAGATAGGTCTATACATTGTGAAGCTGAATTGTGTCCAAGCCAAAATTCATGACTTAACTCTATCCTTGAATTTTCTTACCCATTCATTTTTATATTACAATTTCAGGCAGCCTGTTTAGGAATGCCTTTTTGTAAAAAGTATTTTCCAAGTCCTATTTCAAGGCCATTGTCCTTATCTTCATAGCAAGCAAAATGAAAGCTTTTCCAGTATTTGTTTCTGGCATTTATATTTCTGGGTATATACAGAGAATACCCTTGATCTCTTGGCCCATTTCCCTGATCTCATTGTCTGTATTGATCATTCGTTTAATGCAGAGCATAGCTTTAGATGTAGAACATACACAGATCTGAATCAGAGTCTTTAACCTTTCTTATTCTCTGATTACCAGAGAAATGAGAAATCTATATATACATTATAGGGCTGATATGAGAATTGAGCTATAAGTACCTAGTAAATATTGTCTTTCCTCATTGCTTTCTTTAGATTGTTTTCACTTAAAGAAGATTAAATTTCAGCATCAGAAACTCAGAGAAATAAATTATCAAAGGCTGAGCCAGCAGGGAAGCCCATCACATAACATACCCAAGTGTAAAAATAGTTAATAATCCATTTGTAATAGAAAAAACAGACTGTGGCAGACTTTTATTTAAGGGGAAACCAAGTATTCCTTAGTTTAATTCCCTACATTTCAGTGGCATTAGAGAAGTAAACATTATACAATTCATTTATAGATGTTATTTATGATAATGTTGCCTGTTTCACTCAAGGGGCCAAGTTTGTCTTCTGGAAAGCCTTTACTAAATAGAAGTTGAATCCCCTGCTATTAACAACATTGCACCATGCCTCTTCTGAAAACTCTTGACTCCCTGTTGCATTTAATGTAAATACCTTCTTAATGTATCAAATGGTTCTCAAATGTCCCTTGGGTCATAGTCACTGCTTGATAGGACTTGGAATAGAAATACTATGGCCTCAACCTCAACCAAGGTCTACTGAATCATAATCTATAGTGATAAGCCCAAGAGACTGTACTTACAACTCCAGTGTCTTTCAGGAGCAGCCAGGTTGGAAACTCGGTTGCTTAAGCCTCTAAGTAAGTGTTAGTCGCTCAGTCGTGCCGGACTCCTTGTGACCCCATGGACTGCAGCCCACCAGGCTCCTCTGTCCATGAGGTTTTCCAGGCAAGGATACTGGAGTGGGCTGCCATTTCCTTCTCCAGGTTATCTTCCCAACCCAGGGATCGAACCCGGGTCTCCTGCACTACAGGCTTAAGCCTCTCAGTTCAGTTCAGTCACTCAGTTGTGTCCGACTCTTTGTGACCCCATGAATCGCAGCACGCCAGGCCTCCCTGTCCATCACCAACTCCCGGAGTTCACTCAGACTCACGTCCATTGAGTCCGTGATGCCATCCAGCCATCTCGTCCTCGGTCGTCCCCTTCCCCTCCTGCCCCCAATCCCTCCCAGCATCAGGGTCTTTTCCAATGAGTCAACTCTTCCCATGAGGTGGCCAAAGTACTGGAGCTTCAGTTTTAGCATCATTCCTTCCAAAGAAATCCCAGGGTTGATCTCCTTTAGGATGGACTGGTTGGATCTCCTTGCAGTCCAAGGCACTCTCAAGAGTCTTCTCCAACACCACAGTTCAAAAGCATCAATTCTTCTGCGCTCAGCCTTCTTCACAGTCCAACTCTCACATCCATACATGACCACAGGAAAAACCATAGCCTTGACTAGACGGACCTTAGTCGGCAAAGTAATGTCTCTGCTTTTGAATATACTATCTAGGTTGGTCATAACTTTTCTTCCAAGGAGTAAGCGCCTTTTAATTTCATGGCTGCAGTCACCATCTCAGTGATTTTGGAGCCCAAAAAAACAAAGTCTGACACTGGTTTCTACTGTTTCCCCATCTATTTCCCATGAAGTGATGGGGCCAGATGCCATGATCTTCAAGAAGTTAAATAAGCAGGGTGACAATATACAGCCTTGACGTACTCCTTTTCCTATTTGGAACCAGTCTGTTGTTCCATGTCCAGTTCTAACTGTTGCTTCCTGACCTGCATACAGATTTCTCAAGAGGCAGGTTAGGTGGTCTGGTATTCCCATCTCTCTCAGAATTTTCCGCAGTTTATTGTGATCCACACAGTCAAGGCTTTGGCATAGTCAATAAAGCAGAAATAGATGTTTTTCTGGAACTCTTTTGCTTTTTCCATGATCCAGCGGATGTTGGCAATTTGATCTCTGGTTCCTCTGCCTTTTCTAAAACCAGCTTGAACATCAGGGAGTTCACGGTTCACGTATTGCTGAAGCCTGGCTTGGAGAATTTTGAGCATTACTTTACTAGCATGTGAGCTTCACGTATTTGAAGCTCACAGCAACTCACTTTCCACCAGTCCAATTCACTAGCTTATTTTACCTTCAGAAATCATTTGTTATTTAACAGTTTACACTTTGAGGTAAATCCTCAGGCTCTTCTTAAGCTCTTCTGGTAGCCAACATCCAAGGTGGTTCCCCAATCCAGTCTTGCCTCCAAGTTTCCGTATTCCAACATTCATTCACACTCTTACTGTGGAAAAAGAGGAATCTTTATTCCTGAGCTTCAAGGTTAAAAGCCACTACAGCTTCTGGCCAATTAAACCTCTTAAGTTTCTTCTTGTCACGGTCTTCTCGTTTTCTTCAACAGAAGAATTTGTGATTACTCACTTCAGATTTAAAAGGTCATTTAAATCATGCCCTTTACTAGTTTGCCATCCATGCAACCTGGAATCACCTGCACATTTAATAAGTATGTTTTATACTGGTACTTCTATCATTTTAAGCCACGGATAAAAATGCTAGAAGACATTGGGTCTGACACTGATTCTGCTGCTGCTGCTGCTGCTGCTAAGTCACTTCAGTTGTGTCCGACTCTGTGCCACCCCATAGACGGCAGCCCACCAGGCTCCCCCATCCCTGGGATTCTCCAGGCAAGAACACTGGAATGGGTTGTCATTTCCTTCTCCAGTGCATGAAAGTGAAAAGCAAAAGTGAAGTCGCTCAGTCCTGTCTGACTCTTCGCAACCCCATGGACTGCAGCCCACCAGGCTCCTCTGTCCATGGGATTTTCCAGGCGAGAGTACTGGAGTGGGGTGCCATTGCGATATTGATTCTAACCGTCCTGAAAGATTAATGAGTATGTTTAGACATTGACATTGAACTTAGGTTCATTAAGGTTACAATATTCTAAAATTTGAGTACCCACCAATATAGAGATGAAATGTGAGTGACAGATGAGATAAACTTGATCTTCCTTTCCTCTATCATATCAGATACGTCACATCACAGGAGAACACTAGATGTAGATTTCCCTACGTATCTAGAAAAAAACTTCTAAAGCATATATTTCAGTGTCAAGTTTTATGCTGGTTTTTAAAATACAAATTCTACAAATTATGAAAAATTCCGATACTTTTTCCCCCCCCCCCAAGGAGTGGGTGTCCTTAATGAAACAACCAAGATATGGCAATAAGTCTTTATTTTTCATACAGGGGCCATTGCAGGGAACCATCACACTGCTGTTTTCAGATATACAGAACGGAACAAAGCATTTTAGCATGCCGCCTTACTGTACACAGAAAACTGGTGAACGTCTTCAGACACTAAGACTAGGAAATGGGTTCACACCATTTGTTGATATGCTTATGAATCACTCAGCAGTGCTATCACAGGCTGGCTTTATCTGAAAGCAGAATTACAATCACTCTGGCAGCCTCTGGGCGACTCTAGAATGCAGGTCTAGTGAGGGGCTCAGCAAGCAAGCAAGAGACATGAACCGTGCGTGTCCCATTCTGAAAGGAGACTGATTTGAAGCCCGGCTTAGCACATTGTAAGAGTTGATACAGCTATCTTAACAACTGAAGATTGAGTTTCCCCTACCATATACATTGGCAATCAGCTTAATTGAGAATTTGTGAAATATAAGCCCAGGGTTAAAAAGCAGAACTGTTGTTCACATAACAGAATTGCTACTTAAACAACTTTTGCCCAGTTCTCACCAGTTGTCTTGCAAAAAAACCCCACATCTGATGAATTTTAGTGAAAGCCTCTAGCAACTGTAACAGACCTTTCTTAACTCAGCTCTAGGTACCAAGTATGAGAAACAAGTGCCTATGAAGTGGATGTGTCCACGGAAAACGGCAGTGTTTCTACTGGAGGTAAGTGTCAAGTTTCCTCTTGATGTTGTCGAAGCAATCTGCTCCCATGTAGTCAGCCTGGCCTTGTTCCCACCGCTCCTTCCGTTCTTCTGAGGATACAAAAGGCTGTGGCGGAGCTGGGATCTCCCCAAGGGACAGCTGTGATACGGCTCCTGAGACATTTTCCTAGAAAGGAGAGAATAAGTAGAGGCTTCTCTAGAGCTTAAAGTCAGACCATTTAAAGAATGCAATAAATTGAGGAAGGTGAGTAAAACCAGGATGAATCATCATGCAAAGTAGCAAAAACCAAAAAGTATTACATGAAACAAACAAAGACACGGAAATACAAGGATCATATGATTGGTTTTTTTTCCCTAACAAATGAAGACTTCTTGACTTGGTGAAAACATTGGGGGAACAAATTAACTGGGTAGGGTTAATGTTTAAGTTCTGCATACCCTTCTACAGAAGCCACAAGAGAAAGCCAGTGTATAAACCAAGTCTGAAAGCTGCAACAGTTCATTAGAAAGCGTAAGATGGAGCGACAAGGGAACAGAAGTCTCATGATATAAATTCCTGATCTGTGTGGGCTCAGAAAGGTTGAGAACTTAAACAAAATGGTACCTCAGAAGCTAAGAACCTAAGCAAAGAGCTGCACCACATAGATAGCCGTCACGTTATAAAAGCGAGCTAAATGGTTTGGGACTATACACCAAACTTATCTTCCTGTTCAAGTTTATTGCCAAGTCGCATCTATTCTTGTAGCTTCTGTTAATCTGCTTAGTTTTGAATGAATCTTCATTTCCCATCTTTACTTCCCTTGGTTCATAACCCTCAGTCCCTGGCTTGTGTGGAAGGAACAAAGTAACTGTGCAGGGAATGGAGCAAGCCTCCTCTGCATTAAGCTCAATTCTCATTACATACAGGTGGGGAATTAACTTCAGGCTTCCCAGGTGGCACTAGTGGTAAAGAATCCGCCTGCCAATGAAGCAGACACAAGAGACGCAGGTTCAATCCCTGGGTCAGGAAGATCCCCTGGGGTAGGAAATGGCACCCTACTCCAGTATTCTTGCCTGGAAAATTCCAAAGACAGAGGAGCCTGGTGGGCTCCTGGAGTCCATGGGGTCGCAAAGAGTTGGACACGACTGAGCACACACCACACGGGCAATTAACTTCAGTGGTAGCATAAGAGAATATTTAAGGTTATTCTTCATAAAGCTCTCAGGTGTGACAGGACTACAACCATTAGTAGAGAAAAAGGAAGGCAAATGAATACATACAGGTATTGCTTTTAACAGAGAAAATTGGAGAACAGAACATGTGATTTCTGTTGCTATATGTGTGTATGAGTATATATGTATGAATTTAAATATTCTAGAATTCTAAGGTATTTGGGTAGATCCATGGGATTCTATTATAGCTGCAGCAACACCTGTCCTTCCTCTGGATTAGTCCTGCCTCTGCCGTCCACTTGCCACAGGAATGACACAGGCAGCCTCTCGCAGAGTCCCCCTCTCACAATGCTCTTCACAAGGACAAGTCTCTCAGACGTGGATGTGTGCCTCAGTTCCGCTACTGCCTAGTCTGTTACATAACTAAAAGAAGTTGTGTGACTTCTTTAAGTCTCAGTTAATTTTAATATATAAGGGGATATTAACAAAAATAATACTTACTTGCCAGAGTGGTTATAAGGGTTAAATAAGAATAGGTAACTTTTCGTAAGCACTTACGTACAAGGCGATATTCCAAGTACTATATAAATATTAGTTCATGGTCCATATAAAGCAAATAGTGTAAGAATGTTGTTTTTTGCTTTCTCCTTTTTATATTTCAGCACCAGTGCTCATAAGTGAAATGACTAAAATCTAACTTTATAGTCTCAAGGTAATTAACTGATCTTTTAGACTTGATTATAATTCATCTATTTAGTTTTATTCTTTATATCTTAATATGTAACATAAAAAGTTTATTTTCCCATCCTCCTCCAACTCTTCTGAAAGAACCAACCTCAGAGAAGACCTTTAAAGTCAGAAAAGATGCTAAGCAGGAGGTAACTGTAAATGTTACTATGTAATCTTCGTCTCATAAAGAGATTTTTCTAAAATCCTATATAACCAGAGGAATAAAACACAGCAACTCTGATCCCAGAAAAGTATTTATTGTATGTTCCTGTTATTATAATTTTCACTTGAAAAACATTCTTCTACACAAATGGCAAAACTAAAATAGTATATTTAAAATTTCTGCAGCTTCTAAAACATGAACTGGGGCATTCTTTGTTTTTGTAAACCACTACTTTAGGAATAATCTTACAGTCTTAGGACAATGGACTAAGAATTTTATAGTTATAACATATGGATATATATACAGATACATCTATCAGCCTAAACCTCTAAAAACCTTTCTTGTGCTCCCAAGTCTAAGAAATCTGCCACAAAATCTTCTGCTTTAATCTTTGCTGGTAATATTTCTCCCCTCTAAGATGAACACTGCTTTCTTTCCACAAAGTCTTACTTATCTCTCTGTTCAAAATACCACTAAAAAGTCTGTCTCTACCAGTATACCAGGTTTTTAAAAACAAAACACCAAATTACCTGAAGGAAAAAAAGAGAACCTACCACATGTACATATGAGCGGGTGTCTTTGACAAGGCCAAACTGCTGAAGCACAGGTAACACGCTGGTCATGAAGATGTTCCACCACAGGCTGAGAAACTCTGGGTGAGTCATATTGGGATCGTGGGACTCACTCTGAATACTTTTTGTTTGAGGATCGTAAGTATAATTCCATGGTTTGGTTCGTCCTAGGAAATGCACAACTTTGGCATTTGCACCAAATCTGCCAAGTGAACACAAGTTGAAAGTTAGTGAATTCTGAGTGCTGACAAGTGCACCTTCCACCCTTCAGCCGTGGTTGGAAAAGAAAAGTTGAGCTCACTGAAAAAACTTTAGACCTACTTCTAAAATTATTCATTTGTACATTGTGCCTGAGTGCTAAGTTGCTTCAGTCTTGTCCAACTTTTTGCAACCCTATAGACTGGAACTGGCCAGGCTCCTCTGCTCATGGGATTCTCCAGGCAAGAATACTGGAATGGGTTGCCAAGCCGTCCTCCAGGGGATCTTCCTGACCCAGCGATTGAACCCAAGTCTCCTGCAGCTCTTACACTAGGTAGATGCTCTACCACTGAGCCACCAGGGATAGTCCTCAATTGTATGTTAAATATACACAAAAATCCCAAAGTGACAGTGGATCAGTGCAACAACCAAATACCGGTCCACCAAGGATAGAGCCGGTGGCTCAGTGGTCAAGAGTCTGCCTGCAATGCAGGAGATGCAGGAGATGTGGGTTTGATGCCTGGGTTGGGAAAATCCCCTGGAGGAGGGTGTGGTAACCCACTCCAGTGTTCTTGCTAGGAGAATCTCATGAACGGAGGAGCCTGGTGGGTCCTCCATGGGGCTGCACAGAGTCAGCACAACTGAAATGGCTGAGCACACATGCAAGGATAGAAAAGGTACAACCACCTGGAAAACCATTTGATATTACCTAGTAAAGCTGAAAATGCTCACGCTTTACAACCCAGAAGGAAGCTCACCTCCTAGGCGTGAACCCTAGAGAAATTCCTACACGTGCACAATAGGAGACATAATCAAAACGTTCACAGCCACAGCACTGTCTGAAATAGTCATTAACTGGAAACAACCAGAATGGTCACACATCAGGTTAGTTTACTGTTCTGCAAACGTTCACTTTTTTGCCCCGTCTCTTTCCTGCCTCCCTGAGATTGGTGTGTTTGCATGATTTGCTTTCACTGATGAAATGTGGGCAGAAGGGACAGTGTGCCTTCTAAAAGCATTGCTTGTTTCTGTTCAGCCTCTCTGAGAAGCTACAACTTCTGCCAGAAGAATGTTCCAGAAGAACGAGACGATCGCAACAGATGTGGATCAAACCTGTGGCCTGGCTCCTAACTCAGCTGAGACAATCAGAGCTGTCCCAATCTAGTCACTATATGAGCAAGAAATACACTGCTGACTGTTGAATGTCACTGAAATCTGATGGTTACTTATCCATTCAGTTTTTTTAAGGACAACTTCTGGTATACTGATATCATAGAATACAATACAGCAACCAAAACAAATGAACTGTAGCTATACACATCCTGTAGCCAATAGATGACTGATTTTAAAAATATGAACTATACAAATTCAAATAGAAATATGAACACATGTATGTATTCGTATGTGTGTAAATATGGATACATACATATGAATCTACTTACGTAAGGACAAGCAAAAAAAAAGTATTGTTTAAAGAGCAGAAAACCGTAATCAATATAAATTTCATGATACTGGTTATCTTGAGAAGAGAGGGGAAGCTGTGATAGGAAAGAGACAAAAAGAGGCTTCTAAGATGCTGGTTATAGTCCACTTCTGAACTTGGGTGGTGGATGTCTCTTAAAACTGAACATTTTGTATAACCTCTTGTGTATATACTATATTTCACAACACACACACACTATATATCATAATATAACAAAAGTAAGACTTAAGAATGGTCCTATTCTGTCTGTCCTATGTATATAACTATATATATGTAAAACGAAATAATGATAAATGTGAATACAAGTGCCAAAAGGAAGATGGGAACGGCAAGTGCCCTAGGAGTTCAGAGGCAAAAAGGTCACTGACAGCTAAGGTCAGTGGGGCAGGTGGTGATGAGATAGAGGATGTGACTTAAAAACTTGTACAGCAGACAGGCATTGGGTAGCAGGTGCTAATACAGGGTCTTCTAGGCAGGGGCCGCAGAGCATGTGTATGCCAGACTGAGTGTCCTCCAATTAGAGACAAGCAGGAAACCTGTATGTAGGTCAGGAAGCAACACTTAGAACTGGACATGGAACAACAGACTGGTTCCAAATAGGAAAAGGAGTACGTCAAGGCTGTATATTGTCACTCTGCTCATTTAACTTATATGCAGAGTACATCATGAGAAACGCTGGGCTGGAAGAAGCACAAGCTAGAATCAAGATTGCGAGGAGAAATATCAATAACCTCAGATATGCAGATGACACCACCCTTATGGCAGAAAGTGAAGAGGAACTAAAAAAGCCTCTTGATGGAAGTGAAAGAGGAGAGTGAAGAAGTTGGCTTAAAGCTCAACATTCAGAAAACGAAGATCATGGCATCCGGTCCCATCACTTCATGGGAAATAGGTGGGGAAATAGTAGAAACAGTGTCAGACTTTATTTTTTTGGGCTCCAAAATCACTGCAGATGGTGATTGCAGCTATGAAATTAAGATGCTTACTCCTTGGAAGGAAAGTTATGACCAACCTAGATAGTATATTCAAAAGCAGAGACATTACTTTGCCAACAAAGGTCTGCCTAGTTAAAGCTATGGTTTTTCCAGTGGTCATGTACGGATGTGAGAGTTGGACTGTAAAGAAAGCTGAGCACCGAAGAACTGATGCTTTTGAACTGTGGTGTTGGGGAAACTCTTGAGAGTCCCTTGGACTGTAAGGAGATCCAACCAGTCCATTCTGAAGGAGATCAGTCCTGGGTGTTCTTTGGAAGGACTGATGCTAAAGCTGAAACTCCAGTACTTTGGTCACTTCATGCGAAGAGTTGTCTCATTGGAAAAGACTCTGATGCTGGGAGAGATTGTGGGCAGGAGGAGAAGGGGACGGCAGAGGATGAGATGGCTGGATGGCATCACGGACTCAATGGACGTGAGTCTGAGTGAACTCCGGGAGTTGGTGATGGACAGGGAGGCCTGGTGTGCTGCAATTCATGGGGTTGCAAAGAGTCAGACATGACTGAGCAACTGGACTGAACTGAACTGAGGAAATTCTGAGGGCTTCCTTGGTGGCTCTGCTGGTAAAGAATCCACCTGCAATGTGGGAGACCTGGGTTCGATTCCTGGGTTGGGAAGATGCCT
Organism: Aepyceros melampus; assembly: GCA_006408695.1. Lineage (NCBI taxonomy): Eukaryota > Metazoa > Chordata > Mammalia > Artiodactyla > Bovidae > Aepyceros > Aepyceros melampus. The sequence goes on from SJXQ01011919.1 coordinate 324,599, forward strand.
TGGAGAAGGAAAGGCTACTCAAGCCAGTATTCTGGCCTGGAGAATTCCATGGATTGTATAGTCCATGGGGTCACAAAGACTTGGACATGACTGAGCAACTGAACAACAACATCTGACATTTTACTATGTTTGGGGTCCAAATTCTTTCAGGACACATTTGAGAATAATAATAGTCCTGCCAGGTAGATTTTTACTAATGTGTTAAATGGAGGGTCCTAGAGCTGAGTTGTCTAGAGTCATACGGCTATTTAGTGGCAACGATGGGGTCTTGTCCCTCTCTTAAGCCTAAGTTCTTACCATCCTATCATGCTGCTACTCCAAAACCAAGCACAACAAGAGAGCCTACTGTCTAATTCCTCCTAAGGATAACCATCTCCCCTCAAGGCATTTCTTCTGATGATGGATACTTGATAGTCCCAAGCATACTCTTTATTTTATACATGTGGTATATTTTACATGCATGCACATACTTGGGCACATCACACACAAGAACTCTCAATGTTATTCTTGAAGGGATAAATCATAATGCTCAAATTTGTGCATAGACAGGCTTCCCTCGTAGCTCAGCAGGCAATGAACTGCCTTCAATGTAAGAGACCTGGGTTCAATCCCTGGGTTGGGAAGACCCCCTGGAGAAGAAAATGGAAACTCACTCCAGTATTCTTGTCTGGAGAATCCTATGGACAGAGGAACCTGGCAGGCTACAGTCCATGGGGTCGCAAGAGTCGGACATGACTTAGCAACTAAACCACCACCAGGGCGATCAATTAAATAACCAACAGTTCCATGTAAGGCACCATTACTATGGTCAGTGTGCAGCCCCAGGAGCCTTTATCCAAACATGGAGATGAGTCATCCACATAAAAATAAGAAACAATAGCACAAGCAGACAACATACCAGAGCCAGCAGCACAGTGCTGACATTAAGTGCTTATGGACATTCCAAAGCAATTACTGCAGGTGGGGATTTTCGGAAGAGGCTCAGTCAAGGCATGAGAAAGATGAGCAGGATTAAGAGAAGTGCCTTCAACAAATGTTCTAATGATGAGGGGGCAACCCATCCCAGAGACCTGATACTTGTGTTCTGGGGCAGTGGGGGCCAGGCAGGGACAACAGGCAGTACCTCAGCCTAGTGGTACACTTAAGCCTAAACCAGAATAGAGCACGCGTGGGAGGGGGCCCCCTCTTACCTCCTCTGATATCCACTCCTCTTGCCCCGACTTCCCTGCCTGAAGCAATAGCACTTATTGGCTTCTCCTTTATTAACCAACCAATGTCTCAACCCATGACCTGCTGAACCTAATTTAAATGTCATGTACAGTCATTACATGAGAGACAGCAACACTAAGAAAAATAATACTAAAACATGAATACAGCATGAACTTTATTCCTTTCCAGCCCACTCTCCTCATAGTTCACACATGCTTAAGCACTAGTAATCAGAATAGCTAACCTCTATCAGGGCTTCCTAGATGGCTCAGTGGTAAAGAATCCACCTGCCAATTCAGGAGATGCAGGTTCAATTCCTGGGTCAGGAAGATCCCCTGGAGGAGGAAATGGCAACTCCCTTGAGTATTACCTGGAAAATTCCATGGGCAGAGAGCCTGGCAGGCTACAGTCCACAGGGTCGTAAAGAGTCGGACATAGCTAAGGACTGAGCATGCACTGAGTACTCACATGTGCCAAGTGCTGGTTAACATTTGCCTGGTTTACCTCAGTTAATTTCCAAAACAACTCTGTGAGGAAACCATGGCAGGAAGAAATTAACTAACTTGTCTAGAATCATGTGGCCGGTGAATAACAGGACTAGGATTTCAGCAAAGCAGTCTGGCTCCAGAGCCAAGGTTTTCTACCACAGCCAGGCTGTAAGACAGTCCCAGGATTATTAAGGACATAATCTCAGAGTATCACTCCACAGATTAACCCCTTGCCTACAGACAGTCGGGCTTCCCTGGTGGCGCAGATGGTAAAGAATCTGCCGGCAATGCGGAAGACCCACAACTGATCCCAGGGTCAGGAAGATCGCCTGGAGAATTCCATGGACAGAGAAGCCTGATGGGCTACAGTCCATGGGGTTGCAAAGAGTCAGACATGACTGAGCAACTAATACAACAGACAGTCATATCAAAGCTGGAAATGAACCCTGGAAATATCCCCAATATAGTCAAGGACATAGCAACATGAAGTAGTTAACAGGAAAGAAAGCTAGAGAGCAACTTAGCACTGTCTGAAAACTGTTCTCAGAAGGGTGCAGTCTGCACAAAGTTTAGAGGGGAAGGGGAAAAAAAGAGCAAGAAATGGCTGGTGCTTTTTAGGGACTCTCAAGTGGACTGTGCTTGACAGTGTCTAGGGGCCTTCCCAGCACCTTGCTCCATGAACTGGGCCATCAGAGCACATGCAGAGGAAGGCACAATGGTCTAACCTATAGCAGAATGCCACCGCAAAGCAGCAAACCCACCCACCCACAGGACTGGCCACTTCACTGTCTGTGGGAGGCAGAAGCGTACACTGGCTCTGCCTGTGCCCCGAGGTGGCTCAGAGGCCTCTGCCAGCTCCCTGGATACCCGGCTCATGCCCGGTGGATTCCTGCCCAGGTGGCCCTTGGCCTTCTCCTAGTCAATAGAATGCCACTGGGGACGGTCCAACCCTGCATTTCACTGTGGTTCAGGCCTGGGCTCTTCCTTCATGAATCCACGGTGCCTGAGTGTTTCTTTAATGCTAAGTCACCATTGCCTTCTGTGGCCAGGGGAAGGACTTCTTTTCTCAAGGACTTCACAGTCTACCCAAACAATGTTGAAAAATTCTATTCACTGGAGGGTCCTTTCCTAGACAGAGCGGTGTTGGTTTTAAGGGAGTTCTTGGTAAGTCTGTTAGAGGTAGAAACTGAGATCTGAAAGGGTCCTAAACGTGGGGTGAACTGCTCCTTCTGCTCAAAGGTGAGGAATCCCTTGGGTGCTGGTAAGCCCAAGGGAAGGTGGGCTGGGTCAAGGGGTGAGCAGAACTGTGGGAGGCTGCCCAGTGTGACATGCTCCCCCAACAGCGACTCAGATTCCAGTAACAAACAAGTCATGAAATGCCCGATACGAGGTGTTTCTTAGAAAAAAAATGACTGGGTCCAGGGTACTCGGGGGCAGACTGGGAAGAGTTCGGGAGGATTCAGAAGGCGCGAGAGAGGAAGATGCTGGGCTTAGAGCCCAGGGTGCGGAGGCTTCCGACGTCACAGGTACATACTACAGTCGGCCCTATTTCTGCACAGTCAGGAATCAGAACTTGTTTTTTAGGTGCTGAGGCATTACTTTAACCTCAGTGCCACCTGACAGATCTGTGGGAATGAACAGGGATGGGAGAAAAACAAGTTTCAGAGCAAGGATGCTTTTGAGAAGAACAGGCCTGGTGAGTCACTGAAGGTTTTGCCCTGGGCCCTTTGAGGGTGGGGAGAGAGGCCGCTGCTGAGTGGGAAGCATGGGGCTCAGACAGAAAGGTGGGAGGAAGTGAAGACAGACTCAGCAATTATGCAAAACATAGTCACCCAAAGGATGTTCCTGGAGATGACCTGAGGCTGCCCTGGGCTCCACGAAAGGGGCGGCCTCATTAGGCCTAATCCTGATCACCACATATGAAGGTTTGTCAGTTACATAGTTTATTAACTATGGTCTCACTGCACAAACAGAATGGTATTTATTTATAAAACACAGTAGCCTGAATGGCCTGCTCTATTAGCTTTCTTGATAAAACAGTCTGTTCGCAAAAGAGATGAGCAAAAGGTCTCAGTTTTTGTATCTGGAATTTCCATTCATCTAGATACAGATTTCATGTAATTATGTTTGTCACAATCATGTTCCCTGAGGAATGTTTTTAAAAATCATTTTCTATCATTTTAACCAACTTACTCTTCAGCCATTTATAAAAAGTCCAAAATAACCATGTGAAATGAAATAGGAGTACGCACAGGTCATAAGAAAAGGGAAAATTACTTCTGCTTAAAAGAACAATTTAGCTTAAATGCAAATTTGGAGGAGCGGTGTTTCTTAGAGAAGAGAAACCCAGAGTATTTTTCTGGTGGTATCTCTCTCCCTTACCAAAGGCCAAACAGGCACGACAGTCAGAATTTAGGTCGCTTTTTCAGTCAAAAGCAAAGTAGGCAGTGAAGAAGGGGACATGCTGATATCAGAAGATCAAGTTCAACTGACCTCGATTCAGTGCAAGGAGAACCAGAAGAATCACTGACTCACTGCCCGATTTATCCACCAAATTTTACTAGCCAGGAAAAAAAAAAAGTTGGGTACATATCACAATTGTCTCTAAATTACTGAGAGCCATTCATTCTGACCCACTACTGGGGATTTGTCTCAGCTTGCACACATCTCTTAAAATAAGTGTTCTAATTTTAACTTGATAGAATCTCAAAAGTGACTTCCAGATCACAAGACATAGTTTGAACTCAAGCCAGCAATAATACTGCTTAGGTTAGCCGTTAAAATAATCCCTGTGACCTGGTGTTACCAAAAGATCAGATAGAATTTTCACGACCAGTTTAGCAGTTGAGAAATGCAGCCGGTAAGGTCCGTGGATGAGACGACAGGACTGGTCAGAGCAGGATGGGAACTAACCCATGACGGGTGCACACAGAAGCAATTTCAATTCTCACGAAGCTCTTTGTCTGCAGGTTCACGCAGGTTCCAAGAAGAGACAGGCAGCACTGCGAGCCCAATCCTTCCCTAGGAAATGTGGCCGCCGCGCCAATCATCCTCGGACCATTTCAGTGACTCAAGCTCTCTGGTCTGTGGCTACTCACTCTTGTATCTTCTCAGGTTCCCTCTCACACACAAACCCAAACCGATTCCCATAGTCGATCAGCCACCTGTCCTCTCTCACCAAAAATTTCCTCCTCTTACCCATTCACAATCTAGATTAAGAGTTATAAAGTCAAGTGCCCATGGTGTGGGCTGGTCATGCGGAGAGTGGAGCTGGTGAGGGGGGGCCATGGGGTGAGTGCTTTTCCCATCACCAGAAGACAGCTGCTACCCAGCAACAAACAACTGCAGCCTCCAGGGAACCACCCAATCTTTCTCTGCCTTTCAAGCTAAATTAAATAACCCTCCCAATTGTCCCCTGGAAATGCCAACATCAGTACTCAAACCCAGACTTTAATAAGCTCAACTTGGGACTTCCCTGGTGGTTTAGAGGCTAAGAATCTACCTGCCAATGCAGGGGACACAGGTTCCATACCTGAAGACCCCACATGCTGTGGAGCAACTGAGCCCAAGCACTGCAGCTACTGAGCCTGTTGCACCCTAGAGCCTGTGCTCCACAAGAGAAGCTGCTGCAATGAGAAGCCCACACACCACAGTGAAGAACAGCTCCCGCTCACTAAATCTAGAGAAAGACCACACGGAGCAATGAAGACCCAGTGCAGCCATAAACAAACAAATATTAAAAAAAAAACAACCTCAACTTGAACCTTGTCAACTCCACCACCTACCTGGTTGGCTACTCTTCACAAAGCAGCAGGGAGAGACCCATGAGGTAAGGTCACTAGGGAGACTCTCCTGGGGGTAGTGTGTCACTCTCAGCCTCTTCTGGCTGACTGCTCATTCATTCACTCGATCAAAGAAACACAGCCACCCACCTGCATCTGTGCCCACACAACCGTCCTCCCCTTGTCTGAAGCCAGCCTCTCCACTTGTGACTCAGACACATTCCTTTTCACCTAGTCAAGAGCATCACTCAGCAAGTCTCCCTCCAGGTTTTTCAGTGCTCTCTCCCCCTCCTGGATCATTTCCATCAACACACAAACATGCTGTAACTGCTTCCATCTTAAAAAACCACCACCACCACCACCACTGTCTCTTGGTCCAACATTCCCATCCAGTTAGGAGTCCCTTTCTCTTCTCTCTTTTAATTAAATGCCTCAGAAGGGTTCCAATTCTCCCTTCCCTTGGCTCTGCTGTGATAAGGTTTTCTCCTCCACCCTCCACCAGGCGTGTCCCTGCCAAAGTCACCGGTGACCCCACGTTCTAGGTCCAGGACCACTTCTCAGCGGTCCTCTGACCTGGCTTACCACAGCACCTGACATGGATGGATCACTGCCCCTTTCCTGAAATGTTTTCTTTGTTTGGCTTGTGCAAAGCCTCACTTTGCAGGGTTTCTCCCTGCCTTGCTGGTCTTGGTCTCTTTTCCTGTTGCTCCACATTTTCCCGTCTCGGGGCTCAGTCTCCAGGACTCTTCTGTATCATAACCACTCTCTTGCTGATATCATCTTGTCTCCCAGCTATAAATATCACTTATATGCTGACACTCCTGTGGCAATGTCTGACCCGACCTCTCTCCTGAACTCCCAACTCCTGTACTTACTCACCTCTTCCACATTTTCACTAGGATGTTTAATATTTGCCTCAAAACTTAACACACTGGATACATCTCTGGTCAGTCCCTGCTCCTAGTAACAGACTTTGCTCACAGTCTTCCCCATCTTGGGAAATGGCAGCTCCTCTGTTCCAGCTGCTTAGGTCCCACGCTGGTAACAATATCTTTGACATTCTTCTTCCACATCCTGCTAAAGATCTGACTTTTTTTTTTAAGGACTTGGAAATTTGCATTTCATGTGAAATTCCCTAACTTTTAAGCACTAATAACTGAGAAAATTTTTAAAAAGAAAATTATGTTAGGAAGACAAAACATATCCGTGAGACAAATACAGTCTGTAGCCCCCAGCTTGAGACCTCTGAGAAGCCCGAATCTTCCCCTCAATCCCCATGTTCTTCCCCTCCCATGAGCTCCCTCTCCTGTGAGACAGCATTTCTCAGCCAGAGACCAGCCCATGAGACGTTACTCCTCAGACCCTTTTGTGCCTACTGTCAGAGCAGCCTCTGAAGGCTGCAATGGGACTGTCGTGGAAGCTTCCCGCTTTGTGATGAGGACCCGGGTCGCAGAATGGGCCGCAGCAGTAAGATCTGAGGACAGACCATCTGACAGGCGCTTAGAGGTGAAGTCAGAACAACCCGATGGCTGTGCTGAGACATGGGGCACCTGGGGCCCGGCAGGCACCCCTGACACCCAGAAAGGAGAAAGAAGATGTCCGTGGAACCACAGACTTGATTCCTCAACACTCAAACCATGCTGGACTGTACCACGGGATGTACAGGAAGCTCTGCAAGCTTAAGCATTTGCCAGGTTGATAAGATTACAGCGCCCTCATTCATTCTTCCGGTCCTCTTGTGAGCAGAAGGCCGGCACCCTCCATATGCTCCATGCTGGATAATCAGTAAGATGACAACAAATGGATGAAAAAATGAGAGCCATACCAACTACAGCTCCTCAAGGTTTTAGGTGAAGATGGAGGAGTGTGGAGAGAAATGAACACAGATGGTCTATACCTTCAATGACAACAGTCCCAAGCAGAACTGGAGCCAGGGGTCTCTTAGGGATCAAGGAAAAACCACCACATCAGAAATATGCGTACACAACCGAAATGAGGACACCAAAGGTTCCATTTCACTTTCAGAAAATACTGACTTTAAAGAGGTTTGAAAAGGTTTTACCAAATAAGCTACATTTCTGGGAAAGAAATAATGGATATGAACATCCTCTGAAACATCTAAAGCAGCAAACAAATAGAAAGAAGTGTTTTGGATCTGTAGATCTAGTTTCTGAGATTAGATCACTAGGCCAGGTCTTAGATCATATTTAAATTCAAATAGAAGGGTAAGTTAAAATATTTATTTCGAAATTATTGTCAAATCAAGTTTTTTAATCAATCAACTCAACCAATTAATATGTATGGCAGTTTGAAGCAATATCATAGAATTCTTTATCTTTGCTTTAGGCCAGTTTTATATAGCATAATATAACATTAACATCTTTTAGTCAGTGGATTTAATAGAAAGTAAAAATGGAACTAAATGGCTGATTTAAAAAAGACTAATGAGATTTCACCCAGCATTATGTACAAGCCAAAATCTATGCTATATGGATATTCAGGCCCTCCAGATGGAGAAAACATAAAGAAACGAATATTAACTAGGAGCCTGCTATTTCCCAAACATTATGTGAGGCACTTTCAGAAATATTATTTCATTACGAAATACATTTATGAGCTTGTTTTTCAACACATATATTACAAATTAATTGAAAAGTTCTAAGCCAAGCATTTTGGTTCTCAAGTTATGTGGTATTAAACAGGATCTTCTGTTACAGAAAATATTATTAATTTGGTTTTTCAGAAGCTGTGTTTGAGAATCCATTCAAAGTGGTAAAACTAGTACATCTGCTTCCTTTGTGCTTTGTTCTGTCCAAACAGTTTGCAGAGAACGGCTTTAGATATGCTACCCCTGTGGCACAAATTCATGTTAATTTTGATTCATGTCAGGTCGTCCTTTTGCAGAAACTTCATGGAAGAGCAAAGGCTACACTGCTGTAAGATATCCAAGGTGGTGAGATTCCAGGGCATCTAAATACTGTCTTGGCATTCTCAAGGCACCCAGTTGCTAGGAATGGTGAGCCAAATTCTCGATTTCTTCCATGAAGCCTCTAAACCACTCCTTAGATTCATTCCACCTGCCACCACCTGTGCTGCCCTGGGGAAGGCCAGCACACCACAGAGCCACTCGGTCCTGGAGGCCAGCAAGGTTATCCTGAGCCCAACAGTAAGTAAGTAAGTAAAGTCACTCAGTCGTGTCCGACTCTTTGTGACCCCATGGACTGCAGCCCACCAGGCTCCTCAGTCCATGAGATTCTACAAGCAAGAATACTGGATGGGTTGCCATTTCCTTCTCCAGGGGATCTTCCCGACCCAGGGATCGAACCCGGGTCTCCCGCATTGGAGGCAGACGCTTTAACCTCTGAGCCACCAGGGAAGTCCTGAGCCCAACAGTAGGGCTTTGAATTCACTCTGAGTTCCCAGCTGTGCACAGGGTTCTTGGTCCGGTAGTGATGGCAGCCCAAGAGTTCATGATTGTCTGTGTAGTTGTTTAGTTGCTAAGTTGTATCAGACTCTTTGCAATCCCATGGACTCACAGCCCACCAGGCTCCATGGGATTTTCCAGGCAAGAATACTAGAGTAGGTTGCCATTTCCTTCTCCAGGGGATCTTCCTGACTCAGGGATCAAACCCACATCTCCTGGATTGGCAGGTGGATTCTTTACCACTGAGCTACCAGGGAAGCTTCAAAGATTTGGGCCACAATGTTATATTAACTTAAAACAAAAAAGAAAATGTAACTGCCTGCCTTTTTAGCCCTTCCCAGTTAACAAAAACGTAAGGAAAAATGTCTCTGGAGACGGATATCTGCAAAACAAAACAAAAGAATTTTCTGGCGAAGGGAAGGGAAAATGAGTTCTGTGATCTGGTTTCCACATCCCTAAATAACTAGCAATGGGGAAAGGCAAGGCATCTCTCTGAGAAGCCTCGTTACCAAACTGTGGAGCTGACACCCCCCAGGGAGAACAGCACGGAGGCAGTGTTAACTCCTGTCAGGTCACGCGCCAGCTGACGGCGAGCTAGTGATGGGGCTGCTCCTAACCTCCCAGTGCGTCATCTACACTACGGTTATGGCAATACACCAAGCAGATGTCCAAAATTAGCACGCATTTCTAGAGTCAGGAAGAAGAAACCATCCTAACCATTTTGGTAATTTAGATCCCAAAGTGTTGTGCTGGGAAATTCATTTAGAAGATATAAAAACCACTGGGATTCTTGGCTGCCTCTCAGAATCCCAGTGGTTTTTATATCTTCCAGCAAGTAAGTCTATTTTCTCCCCAAATAACTCAGCTCTACCTCTTCTTGTTCTTCTTCAAAATAAAATGAATGCAAGCAGTGTCTGTGCAAACCAGGCTTATCACTAAAGGGACAGTAAGTTCAATGTTGGTAGGGAAATGAAAACAAGAGGGAATCTCTGAATGAACCATATTGGAAATAAGGCCATGTTACATGAAAAATATGAATCTTTAAACTCTGCATCAACATGATATGGGAACTGAGTCCAATTGGGAGGATGTCAAATTCATGTTTCCCTAGTACAGTCATCTCAGGATACAAGCTCGATGAGCAGACTTGAGTGGAAAGGGGCGCAGAATTGCTCACACCACTAATGATTCTTTCTCTTTTGCACGCTCACCTTTGCTTGCTCAGCTGAAGCTAGTCAGTTAAATTAAGCAACTGCCTTCTTATGGAGCAATTCAGTTCTAGAGGGCTTTCAAACTGTAGTGCTGAAGAAGACTCTTGAGAGCCCCTTGGACAGCAAGATCAAACCAGTCACTCCTAAAGAAAATCAACCCTGAATACTCATTGGAAGGACTGATGCTGAAGCTCTAATACTTTAGCCACCTGATTCGAAGAGCCTGCTCACTGGAAAAGACTCTGATGCTGGGAAAGATAGAAGGCAGGAGGAGAAGGGGACGACAGAGGATGAGATGGCTGGATGGCATTATCGACTCAGTGGACATGCGTTTTAGCAAACTCTGAGAGACAATGAAGGACAGGGAAGCCCAGTGTGCTGCAGTCCATGTGGTTGCAGAGTCGGACATGACAGAGTGACTGAACCACCACAAAGTGCCCACGGTTTGTAGGAACACTTTCAGTTACGAGGCAGTGAGGGTGACAAAGAATCAGGCACAGAGAAAATATTATACTTAGTGAAGTAAGTCAGACAAAAACAGATATTCTATTGTTATCACTCATATATAAAATCTAAAAAATAATACAAATGAATTTATTTCCAAAACAGAAACAGACTCACAGACATAGAAAACAAACTTATGGTTACCAAAGGGGAAAAGGGAGGGGAAGGAATAAGTTAGGATTTACGATGAACAGATACAAACTACTATACATCAAAAAGATCAACAAGGATATAGTGTAAAGCACAGGGAATTATAGTCAATATCTTGTAATAACCTTTATTGGAATATAATCTGAAAAAAAATAATCACTTTGCTGTATATCTGAAACTAAAAGCAAACCTAGAGAAAATCAAGTCCACACTTCCAAGCAAGACAGGCTTGTACCTCTCAAGGCCAAGGACTAGAGGCAAAGATAATGCATCTCCTATTTTTCATCCCTTGACAGTGAATTGTGTTCTGTTTGCTTCACTCAGACCACAGTTGCTATGTTTGAGAGACGGTCTGTTTTGTTCTAGAAAGAAAGAGGCTGCAATATGTCAGAGACACACACTCCAAGAGAACAGCTAGGGAGGAAAGAACACAAAATACTTGTAATCTTTAGCTGGGTAACACTGACAGAGTTTACCCAGAAAAGAACACAAAAGGAAACATTTTCTGCCTCAAAAAGCCAGGCATGCTCAGTACCTCGGGGCGAGATATCTAGAGGGGACTTTGGATAATGAAACACAAGGAGTGAAAGACCCTTTGTTTTCTGCTCACTCAGGAATGCCCATGCAGGATGTAGAGATCACGAGCCTAGCCCAACTCAGCAGAGAGTGTCGCTGCTCACGGCTATGTCTCAGGATCAACCTGACAGCTTGGCCTCTGCTCAAGAAGCCTGAATCATCATCTTGGTTGCACACGAATGAGTCAGAGGCGAAAGGACAGGGCCCTGGCCCTCACTGGGAGACAAGCACTGTTAACGGGGCTGTATTAGCTGCTGAATTAGAAACACACAGGGAACAGGGTGAAATGAGCACATTGCAAAAACAGCAATTGTCCACTGAGCACTTTATGTGTATGAACTGCTTTATCCCAACAGCCTCACCAGGGAGGTTATTACTTTGCTCCTCCTTTTACATATGGTGGACTGAAGCCAAGAGCCTTCCCCACACTGCAGGGAAATGGCAGAAAGAGAACACACACGCTGCTCCTCAGGCTGGAGAGCGTCTGCATTGCTAGACCACCTCCCAGACAGAGAGGACAAATCACCCGCTATTACTAAATGCTATGGAGGCCGAAGAACCGATGCTTTTGAACTGTGGTGTTGGAGAAGACTCTTGAGGGTCCCTTGGACTGCAAGGAGATCCAACCAGTCCATCCTAAAGGAGATCAGTCCTGAATATTCATTTGAAGGACTGATGCTGAAGCTGAAACTCCAGTACCCTGGCCACCTGATGCGAAGAACTGACTCATTGGAAAAGACCCTGACACTGGGAAAGATGGAGGGCAGGAGGAGAAGGGTCGACGTAGGATGAGATGGTTGGATGGCATCACTGATTCACTGGACATGAACTTGGGCAAACTCTTGGAGTTGACGAGGGACAGGGAACTCTGGTGTGCTGCAGTTCATGGGGTCACAAAGAGTTGGACACGACTTGGTGACTGAAGCACAACAACAAAGGGAGGCCAGCCTCTCTCAGCTCTTCACATAACTGCTTCCCTTAGGCAGGTGTAGTGGCTCAGTCATGTCTGACTCTCTGTGACCCCATGGACTGTGCAGCCTTTCATGCTCCTCTGTCCATGGGATTTCCCAGGCAAAGAATACTGGAGTGGGTTGCCATTTCCTTCTCCAGGGAATCCTCCCAACCCAGGGATCAAACCCTAGTCTCCTGCATTGCAGGCAGACTCTTGACTGACCGAGCCACCTCCCTTAGCGCTCACAATAACCTTTGGAGGACACTGAGAATGAGTGTTCAGTAACAAGCCCAACTTCTATTAAGCTGTGAGTTCAGTAACTAGTAACCATCCAGGAAGTGGCTTCTCGAGGATGGGAAGTGAGGGAGGCCCTGCCCTTGACCCTGACCATGTGCCCTTGACCCTGACACCACACATCTTATGTCACCCCCACCACAACCACGGAGGGAGCTGTTCACACACTCATTTTAGAGAGCTGAGGCTCAACAGCTTGTACAAGGCAGAAGTGTTCTTGACCATGACAGAGAGATGATTCATCAGAGGGCCGGCATCCCAGGAACCAATGGGAACCTTTTCCCACAGGCAGCAAAGTGCCCTCTGGGTTCCTCCAAACATAAAGTGATGAGTAACCAGCAAGGCCCCTCCCTATCACAGCCAAGTTTTTTATGAGAGAAAGGACTTTTTTCAAAGTCTGAACCTGTTTTTGCCCCAAGAATGACACTGAGGCACCTCCTCCCCAAATCTGAACCACACCCCCCTGCCCTCACCATCCCACACCACAGTTAAACCCTTTGCACTTACGCTTTAAATGCTGGGAGGTAGGAGTATATAGAAATGCTGCTTAAGTTATAAATAAATGGCAGGTGTTTTCTGATATCTGTTGTTGCCCAGCTGCTAAAAAACGTGTTCAGTAAACCCTGGTCCCCACCTGAAAGAAACAAACAAATTACAGTCACGGACTTCAAGGACAGGTCAATAATTTTACAGGAATATATAACTGGACCTTTACAAATAGGGACTAATTTTTTTTCTTTTCTGGCTGTGCCTCAAGGCTGGTGGGATTTTAGTTCCCAGACAAGGGATTGAACCCAGGCCTCGGAAGTGAGAGCCCAGAGTCCCAACCCCTGGACTGCCAGGAAATTCCCACTAATTCCATTTTTAAAATAATAAAATTCTATGTCAGGTTCCCAAAGGACATTTTAGAGGGTAGCCATCTCCCTGGGTTAATTCCTTAATTGAGCAAATACTGACTAAGAAGCTACTTATGTGCCAGACACCAGCCCAGGCAGTAGAGAATCAACTTTAAGCAGAGACAGGGCCATCATCTCTAGGACAGTCTGGGTAGGGTGGGAAGCACCACTATCAGCAAATCAAGAATCCACAACACCATCGCAAATGGGAATGAGGGCAGTGAGGAAAGTTCTGAGTGCTATGGGGCAAGTGGCAGTGACTTGAGACTTGGGCTGACAGGCTGCGGAACGCCTCCATGCGGAGGCTGTATGCAAGCCAGAACCGCCTCCACACACAGGTGTACGAGGGATCCACAGGCGGGCTGACAACTGCAGCTGAGAGAAGGTGGGCAGATGGCGTTCCAGGCAGAACACACAGCACCACAGACCCGAGGAGGGCAAGAAGACCTGAAGGCGGCCTGGGTAAGTGGACTGCAGAGGAGGGCGGGGGCCGCCTGGCGCCAGGGCGGCTCCAAGAGGTAGGAAACAACTAGACCACCCCAGGCTTGGACTTTGGACTGTTCTCAGTTAAAGATTTTAGACTTTAGGTTAAAAAGCAATGGTGGCTCAGTGATTAAAAAAAAAAAAAATCCACCTGCCAATGCTGGGGACACGGGTTCCAACCTTGATACAGCTGCAGGATGCTGGGGAGCAACTAAGCCTGTGCAACTACTAAGCCTGTGCTCTAGAATCTGGGAGCCACGACTACTGAAGTCTGAACACCCTAGAGCCCATGCCCTGCAACAAGAGAAGCCACCACAATGAGAAGCCCACACACCACAACTGGAGAGTAGCCCGCACAGCAAAAGGACCCAGCGCAGCCAAAAATAAACAAATGAACAAACAAATAACAATATTTTTAAAGGTCGGATAGCAAATTTGTTTTTAAAGAAAGAGACAGAAAAAGTCAAAAGCAAAAGAGAGCAAACTGGGATAGTAGAATTGCTTCTGAAGTCCCCAGCATTGATGGAAGGCTGATGGACAGCAGGCCATGTCACCCTGGTGCACCCTTCCACCACCAACCACACCTCCAGCCAGGTCAGTCCTCACTGGGCTAACGTCAACAGCAGCCACAAACACTTAGCACAATGGTTGCTCAGACCCTGGGGGTTCCTGGACCTCACACTTTCCTTAGATAGTGAGGACCATGCCACTCATTTGAAAGAAATAAAACAATAAAAATCTCAACAGCTAAGAACAAGACCTATATCATAAACACACATAAACACACAAGTAACCAAACTAAGCCACTTCAAAACACATTCAACCACATAGCCCATGTGCTTCTCACCTTAGGCTCATGAGCCTAAGAAACACCCAGAACCAGAGTCTCCCATGAATCAGAACAGCAGCTCAGGTGTCAGATGTTCACAGGTGTGTGTATGTGTGCTTAGGAGGGAGGGAGGGTGACAGGCAAGGAGAATCTTGCTCTTTCAAAGTGCAAGGCTGGTGAACTGCACAGTTACTTCCCTCCCTGGTCCGCTCTGCACTGAGACCTAGTTTCCTTTCCAAACATACCCGAATTGGCGGTTTTTTCTTGGTTCTGAAAAGAACTTTAAGGATCTGGAGATGTATTTAATATTCAGAGCTAAGTAGTAAGATCAGGGCATTAGGCTTAAAGTCCAAATGTACCTTACCTATCCTCTGTGTGTCCCATCCTTTCCAAATGCCTTCCATCAACTCTATGGATTAAAGGCATCATTGAGCAACTGTCTGCAGTGACCTCACATGGAGTGATCTCTCTGTATTAGAAAGTTCTGATAGGCCCCCATTACTTAAGGGACAAGTAGCTCAACAGAGAATCAAGGTTGATGGACTGCATCAATTCCTGTTGCAGAACACAATTATATAAGATGTTACCATCAGTGAAGGCGATGGCACCCCACTCTAGTACTCTTGCCTGGAAAATCCCATGGACGGAGGAGCCTGATGGGCTGCCGTCCATGAGGTCGCCAAGAGTCGAACACAACTGAGCAACTTCACTTTCACGCATTGGAGAAGGAAATGGCAACCCATTCCAGTGTTCTTGCCTGGAGAATCCCAGGGACAGGGGAGCATGGTGGGCTGCCGTCTATGGGGTCCCACAGAGTCGGACATGACTGAAGTGACTTAGCAGCAAGATGTTACCATGGGGGGAAATAGTGTGAATGAAGTGTTTATGGGGTCTCTCTATACATTTAAGCTGCATGTAAATCTACAATACACTCAAAAAACTTTTTTTAGAGTTCAAAGATTAATGTGGCTAAAATGCAAAATGCCATCAAGAACTGTTAGTCATTAGATTCTAGATTCCACAAGGACAGAGATTATCACTCTTTCTGCTTATCACTGTAATTCTAGCAGCTAGCAGAATGCCTTACACACAGGTAAGTTATCTGTAGAAGAACAAAAGAACCATGAAGAAGGACATTAATGGCAGAAAAGCTGAAACAATTTGAATATTCCACCATAGAAGAGTGGTTAGTATACTTAGCACAGTGATTGCTCAGACCCGGGGGGTTCCTGGACCTCACACTTTCCTTAGATAGTGAGGACCATGCCACTCATTTAAAAGAAATAAACCAATAAAAATCTGTGAGTACCACAGGAGAGTAGCCCACACAGCAAAAGGACCCAGCACAGCCAAAAATAAACGAACAAATAAAAATGTTTTTAAAGGTCGGATAGCAAATTTTTTTTTTTAAAGAAAGAGAAATGGTACAGAAAAAGTCAAAAGCAAAAGAGAGCAAATCTGTTAGTATCACAGTATACTAACCACTCCCTGAACGTTATTCAGCCATTAAAACCAGTGGTTATAAAGACCATCAGTATACTGTGTAATATAAAAATATACAATGACACATTATGATTATAACTAAGATTTGTGTGTGTGTTTGTGTGCGCGCGCGCGTGCGTGCACGCACATGCAAACTCAGTTGTGTATGATGCTTTGTGACCCCATGGACTGTAGCCCATCAGGCTCCTCTGTCCATGGAATTCTCCAGGCAAGAATACTGGAGTGGGTTGCCATTTCCTTTTCCGGGGGATTTTCCCAACCCAGGGATCAAACCCTCATCTCCTGGGTCTCCTGTATTGGCAGGCAGATTCTTTACCACTGAGGAAGCTCCAAGAACATACACATTCCTACCAGAAGATAATAAATCCAACAACAGTAGTAGTGTGAGGGGATTGGTGTTACCGATGTTCCCTCACTCCAACTTTTCCTTAATATTGTTACATTATTTTTGTAATTCTAGTATATTAATAATACAATTGGGGAAAGAATGAGAATTGTGCCAAGACCTTTTCTTTCCATTTTTCACTTATTTATTTTCAGTATGAAATATATTATCAAAAGAAAAATATATGTGTACGTTATAAAGCATACAAAACACGAAATATACCCAATACCCAACTGAAAAACTCTACATTACCAACACTGTTTAAATTATCTGTGGGGGTCCCCTTACCCAATTTCACTGCCCCCGACCTCAGAAAGAATTATTTATTATGAAATTTGTTTGTAATTATCTTGATTTCCTTTAGCACATGTGTATCTCCAGACAATATATGCATTTTCACTTGTTTTTGAACTTTATAAAACTAGGCATCATACTACGTATCTTTTTCTACTACTTGCTTTTTCCTGCCACATTTAAAGACTTTTCTTTTAAAATTAAGCAATTCCACTTAAAATGACTACTGATGACACTGTAATGCAGACAAGAAATCTGATTCCACGAAGGTCAGAAGAGTAAGCATAAAGCAGGACTCCCCACTCTGACAGGGCGAGCCTGGGAAACAGGAGTCAAGAATTCTGTTGATCCCTTGGAGCCCCCGGCCAGCTGCCTCCAGCCACAAAAGGCCGCTTCTGTTCACTCTCAGGGACCCTCCAAACACCATCAGTCCCTCAGCTGTGTGCCATGGCAGGGCTGAGAAGCACTGCTAGAACAGGAAACAAGCAAGAAGTGGAAGAGACAGGGCAGCAGACGTGTTAATCAATGGTACGCATTCAACTGGTTAGTCCTTACACCCTCAATGAGGACCCTACCTCTCAGGGCACAGAACATACAGACCATGAAACTTCCATGGCCACTGACGTCATTATGTACTTTGAAGGGTGACCCTTCAGTCAAAAGTGGTGGATTAAAAATAGAATTAAATACCACCTAGAAGTCTATGGCTTCTTATATAATTCTTTAATTCAGCCATCTAACCATCTTCTCCCAAATATACAACTGCACATTTCAAGATCATGCAAAACTATGTTTTAGTTTCACTAGAAAAATCTGTGTTTGGTGCTGTCAATGTCCTTTCATTAGAAGTCCCTCAAGCACACTTTAAAGCAGAATGCAAATCTAAGCAGGTCTGTGCTACAAGACATACAAGGATGTAATGAAGGCTGCTGAATTTTCCCAACAAAAACCCCAGGACTTTTGTCCAGTACATTTAGTCAGGCTTCCAGAGGCAACTTTATTTATTTTGACAGGTCAAGACACTGTTCATCTCAATCAGCTCAGAACCAACAAGCATGATTAGCAGACACGTCAGCAGCTGTGATCCAGCAAGCGTGGGTGTGGTGACACAGGTGAGAGACAGACAGAAAGGAAATGGAAGGAGAGACGCGTGGCACCTGTTCTGCAACAAAAGCAAACATCAGAATTTTGTATCTTCCTTCCCCCGGGCTGGCCAAGTGCTAGTGATAACGTTACAACCGCTCAGTACTTCCAGGTCTTTTGACCATGGAGTCAGGAACCTGATAAACATGAACATATCACAGCACTTATCAGAAACTGTGTCCATTATTTTATGAGTCAGAAATGGAATAATGTTTTCTAATGTGTGCACTACTCAATGCTTAAGTATTTTGTGTGCTTTCCCATAGTTTGTTGGCAGCTGGCTTGCCTACTAAGAATAGCAGGGCAGAGTGAAGTGAAGTCGCTCAGTCGTGTCCGACTCTTTGCCACCCCACGGACTGTACCCTACCAGGCTTCTCCTTCCATGGGATTCTCCAGGCAAGAGTACTGGAGTGGGTTGTTGGTTTAAACATGAAACTGAATTTCTCAGTCCCAAGGAAATGTTCCCCTAGAACCATGTTGCTCAACACAAGGATCCAGAAGTAGGGGCATCACCTGAGAGTTTGACAGAACTGTGGAATAGTAAGTCCCCAATCCCACCACACCCACAGAATCAGAATGCTCATTTGAATCCTTAGATGCTTTGTTTCCATATTAAAATCTAAGAAGCACTGGTCAAGGGTCTTTTAGCCCACTCCAGTACTCTTGCTTGGAAAATCCCATGGACAGAGGAGCCTAGTAGGCTGCAGTTCATGGGGTTTCGAAGAGTCAGACACAACTGAGAGACTTCACTTTCACTTTTCACTTTCCTGCATTGGAGAAGGAAATGGCAACCCACCCCAGTGTTCTTGCCTGGAGAATCCCAGGGACCGGGGAGCCTGGTGGGCTGCCTTTCTGGGATCGCACAGAGTCGGACACGACTGAAGCGACTTAGCAGCAGCAGCAGCAGCAGCAGCAGCAGCAGCAGGGTCTTTTAGAGAATGACTCTGTTTAAATTTTATTATATTAGAGAATGTAACTCTCAGAAATGTCATTTCTATAGAAAATGTCTGAAGTTATACAAATTACATATAGGTACTATAGGATGATGACTAAAATCGGCTCCAGCTTTCAAATGGCTTTCAACCTAATCAGGGAACAGAAGAGCATAAACCAAGCAAACAATTTAAAGCAAAATATGGTTAATATTATAGGAGAGGGATGGGCTCCCCAGGTGGCTCAGTGGTAAAGAATCCACATGAAATGCAGGTTTGATCCCTGGGTCAGGAAGATTCCCTGGAGAAGGAAATGGCAACCCACTCCAGTATTCTTGCCTGGAAAATCTCATGGACAGAGGAGCCTGGCAGGCAACAGTCAATGGGTTGCAAAGAGTTGGACACGACTTAGTGACTGAACAACATAAGCGAGAGATAGACAAATGCTGAAATGAAAATGTGACTCAGTCCTTAACACTGAATTCCTATAACATGCTCAGCAGGTGTTATCACTCTTGTCTACAGAGAGCATGCCAAAGACACCAAGTTACTGTTTGTGAGTGTTCCAGCTCTTGGGGATATTTCCATCAGGTTTACTAAGGATCATCGGATTAACCCAGGTGGCTCATGGGAATCCAGGTAGTTTGAGCTTTGGCCTTAGCATCACTGCATCTCGCTGGCCTCAATCCATTTAAACCAAGAATGATTGATTTATTTTACCATTTCATGTTCAGCTTTTGTTTCTCACTTTAAAAATATATTTAAAATAATCAAGGTATTAAATAATTACATAGATGCAAGGGAACATTTATTTGTGGTTTAAATTTCACTTTCTCAATTTAAGGCAGCTCCTACCAAGTCTAGATTCTTTTAGCACTCTGTATTTATCAGATTCATGATTACATAATTAATTGTGTAATTAGGTGTTAAATGTAAGGTCTATGAAATATACAGTGTACAAGCTTTATACAGGTAGGGTTAAAAAAAAAAAAACTTATTATTTACTTATCTATTCCTAGCCCTTAACGGAGAAGGCAATGGCACCCCACTCCAGTACTCTTGCCTGGAAAATCCCATGGATGGAGAAGCCTGGTAGGCTGCAGTCCACGGGATCTCTAGGAGTCAGACATGACTGAGTGACTTCACTTTCACTTTTCACTTTCATGCACTGGAGAAGGAAATGGCAACCCACTCCAGTGTTCTTGCCTGGAGACTCCCAGGGAAGGCGGAGCCTGGTGGGCTGCCATCTATGGGGTCGCACAGAGTTGGACAAGACTGAAGCGACTTAGCAGCAGCAGCAGCAGCAGCAGCCCTTAAACTTAGTATCTTCCCCAGATGAGGAGCTCAAATGATTTTTTTTCAATACTATAGGAATGGATTACAGAAACAAAGACAAAATTAATCATTTGCAAAAATACTTCTAAACCCATAAAACAATTTGAGACTATCAACTGTGCTGCTGATTAAAAAAGACAAAGTAACTTATAGACACAGAAAACAAACTAACGGTTGCCAGTGGGGAAAGGGAAGTGGGGACAAGATAGGGGTAGGGGGGTTAAGAGGTACCGACTACTATGTATAAAATAAGCTACACGGACAGACTGTCCAGCACAAGGAATGTGGCCAATATTCTGTAATAACTATGAGGAGTCTAACCTTTAAAAATGGTGAATCACTACACTGTACACTTGAAACTTACATATATTATAAATCAACCATGTCTCATTAATCAAATAAAACACATCCACTCTTAACAATAAAAAGACAAAATATTTCTAGACATTATGGTTTAGAGGGGAGAAACAGTAGCTGCAGAGATAGAAGACTTAAGTGTCCTCATCTCTAAAATGAGGAATATCAACTGCTTTCTCTAGTCAGGACAATGAATTTTAAGTAATCTGTAATAAACCAGTATAATATTTTCCTCCATCCTGTATCATTCCCAGGATATATTTTCATGAATTTGCAGCATTTGATGATCCATTGGAAGAGAAGACATAAAACTACACTCATACAAACCAGCCACAGCTTCAAGAAAGACTGTCTGCTTCAGACCTTGCCAGACTGTCTGGCAAGCGGCTGTCGAAACTGTATCCATGCCGGTGCCCAGCACAGCCATGTAGCAGGCCTTCAATTAATATCTATTGAATTAATATATTAATGAATAAATAAATGACTACTTCACAAAACTGTTAAGGACTAAATGAAGAAGTAAAATGACCCCCCTAAGAGCCTGTACACATGAACACTTTAGTTCTTCCTTCCGTCTCTATTTCTCAAGAGTTCATGATCTCTGCTGGTTACAAGGCTAGAAACAGATGGCTAAGGTAAAAAAAAAATACTCATGGGTAGGTACAGTGAGATAAAAATAGCTCTTAAAAATTGTGTGTACTCATTTATTTTGCAACATGATATGACTTTTGCTTTTCATCTTTATTCAAAACAGTACCCAAACTATTGGGCTTCCCTGGTGGCTCAGAGGTTAAAGCATCTGCTTCCAATGCGGGAGACCTGGGTTCGATCCCTGGGTCGGGAAGATCCCCTGGAGAAGGAAATGGCAATCCACCCCGGTATTTTTGCCTGGAGAATCCCATGGACGGAGAAGCCTAGTAGGTTACGGTCCACGGGGTCGCAGAGTCGGACACGACTGAGCGACTTCACCTTCACCTTCGCCCAAACTATCAATTAAAATTTAATTACTGAATGATATAAACACAAGAGAAAAGAGTAATTTTCAAAGCAACTGACAACACAGCTTAAGGCCTATATAGCCACAACTAGCCTAGTCTGTGGGCAACTGGGGAAAGCCTACCATGAGCGCCTGTCAAAGTGGAACCTTTCACGTCAGGGGACCAGGTGAGGCACATCTGAATTTCTGAGCATCTCTGGTTTGCACAAGACAAGTACTATCTGGGAATACCTCTCTCCTTCACTCCTTTTTTGGACAGCTTGAATCCAAACTAATCGCAAAGGTTAAAGAAAGTACACTGGGGTCAATTTTACACTGTAAAATTTAGAATTTAGAACCAACTCTTTAAAAATTATTTAAAAACTTCATCGTACTCTCCCAGTTTATATTAAGCACAGAAAAAAATTTCAGTTAAAGAGTCTCAGTGACCCCTTAATATCAGCATACGGAACACACAGTTTAATGACCTCACAGCAGATTTTAGATTCTGTTGAAGGAAAACCATACCTAACATTCTACACCAATTTACTCTGTTCTTTTTTTTTAATATTCAACTACAGATCAAAATTTCATGACTTCAAAAAAAGTTTAGGGTACTTTAGTTCAGTTGCTCAGTCATGTCTGACTCTTTGCGACCCCATGAATCGCAGCACGCCAGGCCTCCTTGTCCATCACCAACTCCTGGAGTTCACTCAGACTCACGTGCATCGAGTTGGTGATGCCATCCAGCCATCTCATCCTCTGTTGTCCCCTTCTCCTCTTGCCCCCCAATCCCTCCCAGCATCAGAGTCTTTTCCAATGAGTCAACACTTCCCATGAGGTGGCCAAAGTACTGGAGTTTCAGCTTTAGCATCATTCCTTCCAAAGAAATCCCAGGGCTAATCTCCTTCAGAATGGACTGGTTGGATCTCCTTGCAGTCCAAGGGACTCTCAAGAGTCTACACTAATGAATTCCATTTTTTTAAAAGATGGATACTTGAAATTGGAAAATATGAATTCTAATTTTTCACTTAGGTTTTTGAAGGTAATATGTGGAAACAAAATTGAATATATAGCAACTGTCAAGCACTAAACTTTTCAACTGTATCAGTTCAGTTCAGTTGCTCAGTTGTGTCCAACTCTTTGTGACCCCATGGACTGCAGCACGCCAGAATTCTCTATCATCAACTCCCAGAGCTTACTCAAACTAATGTCCATAGAGTCAGTGATGCCATCTAACCATTTCAACTGCATGAAGTGAAGTGAAGTGAAGTGGCTCAGTCATGTCCGACTCTGTGACTCGTGGACTGTAGCCCATCAAGCTCCTCCGTCTATGGGATCTGCAGGCAAGAATACTGGAGTGGGTTGCCATTTCCTTCTCCAGGGGATCTTCCTGAACTAGGGATCAAAGCCAGGTCTCCCACATTGCAGGCAGACACTTTAACCTCTGCACCACCAGGGAAGCCCTTTCAACTGTATAGGCATCCTTAATTTAGGATACTCTGGAGTCATGGGAGAAAAGGAAATAAAAATATCAACTTGCACCCAGATTAATTTAATCAAATGAAGAGTCAAGTGAATCAGCCTTAATGTACTCTCATGTGTGGAGATAAAACTGCTGACTAGTATCTACAAAATCATCACCTCTCTTCCTTCTCACTGTTAAGTCCTGAAGTTGACCTTATCTTGTCAGAGTCTATAAAATGTTACTGTATATGTGTTTTCCAACAGTTATGGTACAACTCTTCAGAAAACATGTAATGTTGGTTATGAAGTAAGTGCAAGACAGTCTACAAATATTAACAGCATAGGAAGTTAGACACTTCTTTGTGGGAAATTAAATGCCAGCCATGAATTAGGTGTGAAGTCACTAGTCTGAAATTTCTAACACTCTATAGATACTGGGGAAGAAAAGAGATGTCGAGGTCCCTAGCATGATTTGCCATATTAGGAATATCCTCTTGGTCAGAGGCAAGGGTGCGGTGTGATTAGAGGACTGGTGATTAGAAGCCTTGACAGCCACATTCTTTCACATTAGAAGGGCTGCAGAAGCAGCTGCAAATACTCAGCCATCAGCAGCCCGCGTGGCTTGTCAGTGGACATCAGGCCCCATCAATTTTTGTTGAACGTATGAGGAGAAGAATGTCCTTGCAAGACATTCAGACAGAGATATAGTTATCTGCAAACAGGTTTTCTTTAGTATCAGTCTAAAAATGCTGGGACTGAAGACCCCTGTTCAGTATACCTGGGGGCTGGGGGTGGGGGGAGATATCTGTGGGTATTAGAAAATGTATGGTAAGGTGAAAGGAAATGACTGAAAGTGTTCATCTCAGAGCCTGTGGCATGACATCTGAACAAGACGGGCCTGCATTGAGAGCTTGACATCAGTTCCTCGATTCGACTGAGCCCAGGAACCACAACTACTGAGCCTGTGCTCTAGAGCCCAGGAACCATAACTACTAAAGCCTGTGCTCGGAAATAGGAAAAGCCACTGCAATCCACTGAGATTCTCCAATGAGAAGTCCTCTCCAATCCTCATCGGAGGATTCTGCAATCCTCCAATGAGAAGTCCTCTCACCACAACCAGAGAGTAGCCCCCTCTCTTCACAACTGGAGAAAAGCCCATGCAGCAGTGAAGACCTAACACAGTCAAAAATATAAATAAATAAATAACATTAAAAAAAGAATAACCATAAGCTCCTATCTACATAGTTGAATTTTCAACTCTTTCAACTAGGTATTTCTACGAGTCACAGAAAAAATTCAAATCCTTTGCCACCAAGGAGCCAGTAAATGGAGCACCCTCCAGAAAGGCCAGCTCCTGGAAACCCTCCTGCTGAATAATGAATGTGCTCCCAGGCACAGAGAGAATCTCCTGCGGTTTCAGATTCTAGCTGAAAAAGCAGAAAGTGCTTTCTAGTTGAGCCCTCTTTACACGTTCTTGCTTCTTAACAATGGACCATCAATTCCTTTAGTATCTCTTGGTTCCAGAAAAAATACATGATCCAGGTTGGTTTCTACCAGCTAATTAAACCATTTTATATTCTGAAATTGTAACCCAGCAATTTATCACGGCACACTGTTTAGCATCCAAACTTTCATCTTGCAACAACAGAATCTAGTATTCTTCAGAATTAGAAAGTGGATTTTCTTTACACAATTATAATCATGTGCATTTTAGGCAGCTAGATCTACTGTAGCATGCAACTCACTCACTAGATCTGAGAATTTATATGAAATTTCTGGCAGGATTATGCTGCTTCCTTTAAATTTAATGAGAGAGGAGGTGAAGAAAGCCACAACCTGACGCAAAGGTTAAGACAAACAGTGGACTTCGGCTAAAAATACTCTTATCTTCCTTCTGTGCAAAGGTAACTATTTTTTGTGAGCAAGAGAAATACATGTTTTGAACTCAAATGCCAATATAACTTTCATTCCTTATATGAAAGGAAAATAGCAGGAGCTACAAAATAAGTCAGTGAAGTGAAGAAGTTACATTTGGCCATAACCACAGTGAGCACTCAATGCATTACTTCTTACTTAAGGTTGCTTAAAGTAAGAATGCACTTCCTGTCAGAGGCTGCCACTTATTATGGCTCAGTTACTTTTGCTCACTGTTTTAAGGGCACATAATGACTTGGCATTGAGCAGAATTTCTCAACCTTGGCACTACTGACCTCTTGAGCCGGATGATTCTTTGGTGTGGGGGTGTGCGTTGGAGGATGTTTAGCAGCATCCCTGGCTTCTACTCACTAGATGACAGTCCTGTCTCCCCATTCACTTGTGACAACTAAAAATGTCTCCAGACACTGCCAAAGTCCCCAGGGGGTGGGGCTAAATCACCCCAGGTTCAGCACTACTGGTATAGAATATAAACTAGTCAAACAGTGAAACAAGACTGAGATTTAAATTTCTCCTTCCTTTTCAGTGACATTTCAAATAGCTGCTGTTCCAAATCCTCAAATGACTAAACAGAATTCAATTTCTGTGAACAGCAACAACAAAAACCCAATTTCAATTTTATATGTGACTAAAAATGTTTTGGGCTTCCCTGGTGGGGAAGGTAAAGAATCAATGCAGGAGACCTGGGTTCAATCCCTGGATTAGGAAGATCCTCTGGAAAAAGGAATGGCTACCCACTCCAGTATTCTTGCTTGGAAAAGTCCATGGACAGAGGAGCCTGGCAGGCTAAGGTTCCTGGGGTCACAAAGAGTTGGACATGACTGAGTGACTAACACACACAAAAATGTTTTAAATTCCAATCTCTTAATTTCAGCAATCCCATGAACTTCTAGATGTACTTTTAATTCAAAAACTTTAAATTTGAAATTGTGATTTTTAACTTTACAACTAGTTAATGGAGATGAACCCCCATATCTGCATCCAGGGCTGAACTTTATGTCAGTGAGGACGGTCATTCCTGCTGGTGTCAAAAGATCTACTCACTGCAAATCTCATACCTGCTCTTGGAGAGGAAAGTAGGGTCTGGGGTCTGCTCAGGGCTCTGGCCTACCCTCATGTTCCTGGCCCTGGCTTCTGCCACAGTGTCAAGTATCTGACAAAGAGTCACTGCTGAGAGGGGGTCTCCTTGTGCAAATCCGTCTTCCTAGATACAACTGGGTCTTTTCTTAATTCAAAAGATCCATCAATATTTATTTTCAAAAAAGCTGCTTTTGCATAGTAACTGCTAGTTTTGTGGTTTGTGCTGTTAAAAACAAAATTGACGTATTATTTTAGAGACTGGCCTAAAATAGAAGTATATCTAACTAATTAATTTAACCAAAATTCTCCAAAGGATCTGAGGCCCTAAATCACAGTCATAACCTTTCTATATAAACATATATTGAGAGCTACAGATGGATACACATACACTTTATGGAAAATGGATGGTGACTGGCGAGGATCTATGCTTTAGCTTTGCAGGCAGCACTCTATCTGATGCACGGCCTTATAGAGGGCTTCCCTGGTGGCTCAGAGGTTAAAGCGTCTGCCTGCAATGCGGGAGACCTGGGTTGGATCGCTGGGTCGGGAAGATTCCCTGGAGAAGGAAATGGCAACCCACTCCAGTATTCTTGCCTGGAGAATCCCATGGACGGAGGAGCCTGGTGGGCTACAGTCCATGGGGTTGCAAAGAGTCGGACACGACTGAGCAACTTATATGTCAATATATGCTTATATATATAAACATATATTTTCAGCTATAAATAGATACACATACACCTTATGGAAAATGCATGGTGACTGCCAAGGTTCTATGCTTTAGCTTTGCAGACAGCACTCTATCTGATGATGCACTGCCTTATAGACAGTGAATATTTGGAGACAAAGATTACTCACAGAGCCTATGTTCTCAGAAGGAGAGCCTAAATTTATTCCTCAAATTTCCACGGAGACAATTTTGGGTCCTCCTGTTCTTGCACTTCAGTTACTCAGGCTTAAGACAGCTGTTAAACTCTTTCATTTGTTTAGAGGTCTTTTGAATTCCTGAATAATCATGGTTGCTTTAATCATACTCCAATTTAGACACAGGAAGATCAATGAATGGCAAATCTGTAAAACAGCCTAGGTACCTATAGGAAAAAGATGCATACACACACACAAAACACACTATTTCCCAGAACAACACGACTTAAAATGCTCATCATATCACATGTATCACTATCTTGTAGACACAAGGAAACGTAGCAACTCCCTGAGAAGAGCAGCCCCTAGAAGTTATTCACAGCTTATCTGATACAAGGAAAACAGATACGTACCATCAAAACTACCTTGCTCGGAAGCAAGATGCAATAAAGGAAAACAGATACGTACCATCAAAACTACCTTGCTCGGAAGCAAGATGCAACAGCTGATTGTATGTTTCGACTGAAGGCTGATAAACAAAGACTCCAGAATTGAAGCAGTCAGGCCACCCTGGGTCTGGTGCCGCCGACAATTCCTCTCTCTCAAAAAGATCGTCAATATTGGCTAGGACCTGATTCAAGGGTAAGGGGTTGGAGAGAAGGGAAAGCATTTCAGAACTGTTCTTCTATAGCATAACCCTTCCTAAGTTCTCCTTAAGTTATCCAACCAACAAGATGCAATCTGTTGCTGGTCTTTAACTCTTCAGATGACACCTGTGAGGCAGACTGGTCCTACACTCCCTCAACACCTGACACTTTTCACAACAGCAGTTTTATCTGAACTTTACTGTCAAGTCCTGACAGCATTCTTCACATGCCTAACTGGTTTCAGTTACTATATCCATCTCTCCAGCCATCAGACTCACCAGAGTATCTGCATCCATGAATACACATTTTGAGTACTGTGTAAGTGACCAGCAGTGCAGTTTAGTCAACGTGACACCCAACTCAGGCCTCTTCATCAAGGTTAGATGTGCAGAATCACCACTGTCCAGGACATCTACCACAATGACTTCATCAAAGACTGTCTCTAAAGTTTTCCTGTCAAATAAAATCCAGAAAACAGCTCTTCGCATCTCTGCAGAACAAGCGACCCATATAACATAAGACTGCATTCTTATTAGCTTATCGACAACTACAGCAATCTACTACTTTGGTATGTTACAGTCTCTTAAGTATGTCCTAATTGACTTCAGCACAAACTTCTAATTTGGATGTGCAGTTAACTTCACTAAAATGCTAAGACTTATGGTGAGGATGAACTACTTGTCTTAAACACTATCACAGAAGTTCTGTATGTTTTATTGTACCACTGACTACCAGGCAAATTGTGAAACAGCCTGTTAAAATGTACCTGATGTTTGGTCAGACATCTTTTCAACAGCCGATGTCTGTAACGATAATATTTTATTAGAACTGATTCTTGCTGACCACTGATTACATTTCCAAGTGATGCTAAGTTAAGGCATATAATATCTGCACTGAAGCCTACAACTAATTAATAATTTTTGCTAAAGCAGTTGACAACTGCCTGAAGCTGTGTGTCATAAAAGAAGTTGAGTGACTCAATTACTTGGTTTCCATTCTTTTGCATCGAATATAACCAGCATTTATTATATGTTTAGCACCCCTGGCATGAGAGACTTACTTTGATTTGTGAGGTACAACACTTCTCTCTGCCCAAAATTAACTAAACACTTACTTTAGAAAACAAGCCAGAGGTGAGAGAAGTGGGGGTGTACTTAAGTGAGACACTAAACTCAGCATAAGAAAAAACACAGGATAAAGACAGATCATCACTGAAAGTTTATAACAATATCAAGCATGGAGAACAAAACTGATATTGTACTAGTAATCTCCAAGGCTGTAGAAAAATTGTTCCAGTTCACACTGTAAACTTGATTTCTTTGAAAGAAATGATTGGTGTACCACTTACCACTTACAGGAAAGGGGGCTTGGTTTCTTGGTTTCTAAGACTACATCCACTTTCTTACGGTATCCTCACTAAAGTGATTACAGATTAGGACATACACATGGGAGACCGTTTGGGGGTAATTTGGTTTTCCTAATTACCCTTTAGGAACAAGATTGGTAGTGTGTGAGATATACGTATGCATATATAATGCCTCTTTTTCAGGGGTCCTTGGCATGTGCTTACATTTTTTGAAAAGAGTCACAAAAGGGGCGTTTTCAACTTCTAAAAGGGATAAAAGAACGCAAAAATAAACGCAATACAGAGGTGCTAGTGTGGCAAGATACTCTTAAATGTTAGTATGAGGTTCAAGGCAGTTGATTCAGATACTTCAAAGTTTAATCCCAAAAAAGTAACATGAACTAACCCAATCAACAAGCAGTGTGTACCCCTCAGGGTCTCTCCTAGCAGAACCCCTAATTCAGAAAGCCCTTTGGAAAATATCTAGTCTACTGAATTTGAAATAAAGATCATTAAGTTACTAATGTCAGATGTGGTGGAGAAAACTACTGCTACTGCTAAGTCCCTTCAGTCGTGTCCGACTCTGTGCGACCCCATAGACGGCAGCCCACCAGGCTCCCCCGTCTCTGGGTTCTCCAGGCAAGAACACTGGAGTGGGTTGCCATTTCCTTCTCCAATGCATGAAAGTGAAAAGTGAAAGTGACATTGCTCAGCCATGTCCGACTCTTAGCGACCCCATGGACTGCAGCCTACCAGGCTCCTTCATCCATGGGATTTTCCAGGAAAGAGTACTGGAGTTGGGTGCCATTGCCTTCTCTGGGAGAAAACTGCTACTTTCTTTCAAAGGCAAGGGAGGTTTGCTTGGCTGGAAACAGGAACAATAGCCACTGCTCCCTTTGGCGGAAAGGTATGCAGGTGAAGCAGGAGGACACAGAGGGAACGGCTGGACTGAGTCACTCACTTGGATCACCCGCGGAGGACCTGCCTATGAGACAGCCCAACTCCTGCTTGAGATCAGTAAGCACAAGGGCCAGAACTCCACCTCCCAGATGGAGCTTGGCTGGAACATCTCCCAAGAGCCAGGACGAGGTTTCAGACTCAGGAATCCTTCACTCAGCAGCTCTCATCGTTCTCCACCAGCACTCAACCTCTGGAAAGGTCTGGCCTTAAGGTCCACTGATGCCAGAAACGGGGAGGGGATGTCAGGGCCCAACCAACAGCCCGGCAGCAAGGTCCTCACCTCATGGAGTCCGAGACCTGTGGGGTGACGAGCACGACCAGCCTCCTGGTGGTCCTGTGCTGTTTCAGAGACAAGCCCAGGACCAGGGCTCCTTTGGCGTAGGAATCGTTTGTGGTCAGTGTCACAAAGGCCTGATCTTAAAACAAGGAAAACAGAAGGTATTCATTACATCATTCTAACTGGAAAACATGACCTCAGGACCCTGGTCAACCAATAATTGGGCGAAATCAACTCCTCTGTGATCAACCTGCTCGATTAATAAAGGAATAGCCTCTTGGGGGATGGGGGTGGGAGAGAGAATCCAGTGACCACTTTAAGAGAGTCTCAATACCATTCTTTAGCAGGAGATCACTGGCAACTTCAAGAGGCTATAAAAATTAAATCTAATTTAGAGTCCAGACATGCTAAATTCTCAGACTACACAGTAGCTTAACACCCAGAGGGCAATTACCAGGTAGCAGAGAAGAGATCAAGTGCATTTTCTGTTTTTCCTACAGTATTCTCAGTCAAGAACAAATCCAGCCAACAACCTCAACTGAGAGCATCTGAAGCAGCAGCCATATTCTTTATCCTGGTGCTCACATGTGCCAAGCCTCAGGCTTTTTCAAGTCTTTCCTCAACCTGGAGCAAAGACTCCACAGTCACCCAACCACCTCTCCAGAGTCGCTTTGAGTTTCTCTTAAACATCACTTCCCCCAAGCAGCTTTCCCTCCGTGATGCTTCCATATGAATAGTGGCCCATCAGTGTTGAATGGATTTAGGGACCACCTCACAAGCTCTAGCAAACCTGCCTCCTTTTCCTTGGAGAAGCAAGAACATCCTACTCAGTACCCTGGGGGCCCTCAACCCTCTCTTTCATACTCATCCTTG
The DNA here is from genome assembly GCA_006408695.1 of Aepyceros melampus. Taxonomy (NCBI): domain Eukaryota; kingdom Metazoa; phylum Chordata; class Mammalia; order Artiodactyla; family Bovidae; genus Aepyceros; species Aepyceros melampus. The sequence continues at coordinate 355,767 of SJXQ01011919.1, forward strand.
TCCTCAGCCGCTCAGTCCCATCTGACTTTTTGTGACCCCCTGGACTGTAGCCCACCAGGCTCCTCTGTTCTAGAATCTTTTAGGCAAGAACACTGGAGTGGGTTGCTATTTTCTCCTCCAGGGACTGTCCCGACCCAGGGATCAAACTCACATCTCCTGCTTGGCAGGTGGATTCTTTACCACCTGGCCACCAGGGAATCCCCTCTCTCTCTCACACACACACCCACATTCAAAAGTCAATCTCCAATAATCACTTAGTTGCAAATACATGAATTAATCTTCCTCCTGAACAAGCCCAACCCTCCCAAGGCCACCAGCCAAGCCTTTAGGGTTTCTTTCGTCCTTCCCAGGATGATTCTGGGACACATTCCCTCTCGAAAAGGATTTTAACGTTAAAACAGTTGGTGGGCATCCAAACACAAAGGCTCCTGGGCTGCCGGGGCTCACGTGGGTCACTGTTGCCCAAGCAGGCAGCTGGGACACTGTAACAAAGTCACTCTGATTCTGTCTTAGGTTTCCTCTTCCTCACTTTGCCCATTTTCCAGTGGAGCCTGAGGGCAAATTCCAGTGAGAAGTAAGAGGAAATTGTAGGCTGTCCAGTGGGCCAGCACACTCCCCAGCCGCAGATTTGAGGGCAACCTTCACATATAGCCTTGGATTCTCTGTTAAGCAGTAGGTCTAGAGTTTCTACCTGCACTCCGCCCTTCCCCAAGGTCATCTGCTTCTCAGCCAGTCACTCTAGGAAAGCTCGGAACAGGGCCCCCATCCCATGACATACCCATCAACCTCTGCTTGTTTTTGTTTCTTCAACCTATCATAAGATAGCAATATTTTAATCAGCCCACCACAAGGGCGCTTAACCTGGGGCATGATGAATGATGTTTCAACTCAAATATGGTCCTGATTCCAGGACCATGGAGGAGGGCATGGCAACCCACTCCAGTATTCTTGCCTGGAGAATCGCTGGACAAGAGGGGCTACAGTCTATGGGGTCCCAAAGAGTAGGACATGCCTGAAGCCACTGAGCACACATACACATACCGGGGGATCAAGGAGAAAAGTTTACAGATAAGTAGGATTCAAGGCTTTCAGAAGCAAGGATATGGATGATTTCCCAAAGGAAGAGGGAGGCAGGACAACCTTAGGAACTGAGGTTTGCAAGGCAAACCTAGCAAAGGAAAGACCAATGACAGATGGGGAGGAGGCTAAACCCTCCCAGAGATGGCCGAGCTCCGGGTGACTTCTGCAGTCTTTCCGCAGTTCAGTGGCTGTAACAACCCCACTATTAGACCCAACAGCACGGTCTGCGGTCCTCGGGGGCAGACTCGCCGAGCGGCCCGGACACCCTGCAACAAGTGGGCCGGCGCCTTTCCACCGCGCGGGTCCCGCTCCCCGGGGGCGCTCGCCGGGCTCGGGCTTACCGCAACCCAGCCCCAAAGGCCTAAAAATAGGCTCGGCGAGGCGGCCAGCGCCGGGACTGACGGCCGAGGAGCCGGGCCGGGGCCGCCGGCGTGCCCGCCTCGCGGCCGCCCCTTTCCAGAAGTTCCAGCCGGCGGGCTGTGGGGGCGGCGCCCCGCGACCCCGCCGCGCTCCGGGCTTCGGGCCGGGCGCCCCCGAGGAGCCGGCTCCCCGCCCCTACGCAGCCCGCCGCAGCTGCTCCGCCCGCCCTTCACGGTGCGCGCAGGAGGAAGGGCAAGGAGACGGAAGCAGGAACGGGGGCTTCGGCGGAGGGCCCAGGCGCTGCCGGGCGGGGGCCCCTCGGCTGCGCTCCGGGTCGGGACGGCCGCTCGGGCCCCCGGGGCGGCGGGGCAGCGGCTGACGCAGGAAGCGACACGCCCGGCTGCGGCCAGCCTGCAACTTCGCGGCAGTCTTCGTCCTGCCGGGAGCTCCCCCGGGGCGGAGGGCCGCGTGCGGGGGGAGAAGCGCTGCGGCAGCGGCGGGCGGCGCGTACCTGTCATGGTGCAGCGGGGGGCGCGGGCGGCCGCCGCAGCCGCAAGTTCGTGACTCGGAGACGCCGGGCGCAGGGAGCGAGCGCGGCCGGCGAGGAGGCGCGGCGGGAGCCGAGCGTCCGCCCGGAGCGCTCTTATAGCGGCCGTCACGTGGCCGCGCACGCTCCCGCGCCCGCCGGCATCCTCGCGGGGAGGCGGCTCCGGGACTGCAGGACCCCGGTCCTCGCAGCCTTTCCACGAGGGGGCTGGGCTCCGCGTCCACCTCCCGCGGCCCCTCTAGTCCTGGTCCGGCTCCCGCGGGGCACCTGCCTGAGACCGTGAGCTGGGGATTTGGAGGGGGACTTTAGCGGCAGAGTGTGGCATCCCAGGGACAAACTCCCAAAGAAGCCAAGGATTAGGGAACTTTACAAAACAAAAACCCCAGATCACTCCAGTTAGAATAATTCATCTGAATTGCTTGTGTGAAACATAAAGTTTAACTGCACTTTCTTCACCTGGAATTCCAAATCACCCTCCGGAAGCATTTCTCAGTGTTCTCATAGCGGTTTTGTGACCTAAACCTAAAAACAGAATAAATTTTCAGTACGTTAGATTCTCGAAGTCCTCTGAATCAATTAGATATTTCAGTGTTTCATTCTATAATCTTTACAGATGAAGAAGCTGAGTTACAGAAAAGTCACTTGTCTATGGTCGTATCATGTAAGCGGAGAAAGTAGAGTTTGAACCATGGCAGTTGTGTTACTGAACTGACCTTGCAAGCAAGACCATGACATGTCTGGTACACTGGTGCTCGAAAGGTTAGTAAACTATGCTAACTGTGGTTGGGTAATACAGTCTTTTAGGATAATCTGTTTCAGAAATCATGAAAAGGTGAGTTTGTCATTTTTCTGGGAAGTTGAGAAATAGTTCTCTAATGTGATCATACCCTTCTCTCCCCATCTTTTCCATCCAGTCACACAGGAAAGCAGTATTGATAAAATTCTCTGCAAACAATAGTTGCTCAGTATCTGCTGAATGGAAACCAAACAGGAAGTTGACAACTTCAGCTGAAACAACAAAACAAATGCTTTAGAATAGGTGATTTATTTGTAAAGGCGGTATTTCTATTCTCAAACCAATCATGTATGTGTACTTAGTCACTCACACAACTTCCAACTCTCTGCAGCCCTGTAGGCTGTAGCCCACCAGCTTCTCTGATCATGGAATTTTCCAAGCAAGAATACTGGAGCAGGTTGCCATTTCCTACACTGGGGAATCTTCCTGACACAATATTCGAACCCCAGACTCTGGTGTCTCCTGGATTGGCAGGCGGATCCTTTACCACTAGTGCCACCTGGGAAGCCCAAACTAATTACATCAATGTTTATTCAAGTGTAGGCCTGGACCTACATCAGAATCACTTGGGGGCACTTGTTAAAAAGGTACATTTTTGGTTCTAAGCCCAGACCCCTGATTCAGAATCATAATAATAGAACCCAGGAATCAGCATTTTAAATGTCATCTCTGGGAGACTCTTGAATCCTTTCCCCCATCCCAACCATAGCAATTGACACCACTCATTCACTTTGGAAGACTGCCTGATTACTTGGCATTCTGAACTTCCTTTAAAGGAAGTGGAAGTGTGGGAAGAAGGTGCAGTAAGTGGGTTACCACTTACTCAAAGCCTACAAGTTAAGAAGAGTTGGAGCTCTTTAAGGACAATAAGGCTTCCCAGGTGGTGCTAGTTGTAAAGAACCCTCCTGCCAATGCAGGAGATAAAAAAGACGAGAGGATTCAATCCCTGGGTCAGGAAGATCTGCTAGAGGAGGAAATGGCAATCCATTCCAGTATTCTTCCCTGGAGAATCCCATGGACAGAGGAGCCTGGTGGGCTACTCTCCATAGGATCCCAAAGAGTTGGAGATAACTGAAGCAACTTAGCAAGCACGCCAGGAAAATAAAAGGCTAGTTGAGTTGCACCTATCTGAAGAGAGGAAAGGGGCGCTAGTGGTAAAGAACCTGCCAGCCAAGCAGGACATTAAGAGACGCAGGTTCAATCCCTGGGCCAGGAAGATCCCTTGGAGGAGGAAATGGCAACCCACTCCAGTATTCTTGCTTGGAATAGCCCATGGACAGAGGAGCCTCACACACTACAGTCTGCGGTGGTGCCAAGAGTTGGACTGAAATAACTTAGCACGCATATGCACCGGGAAAGGGAAAACAGGGTGGTGTTTCAGCTTTGAATTGCTCTTTTCCATACTGATAAGTGGACTCGAGAGAGTGAAGTTTTCCTCTTTCACCCAGGAACCCTCCTACCCTTATGACACTTAACCACCTGCTGCTTGAAATCTAAGTATTCATGCTGGGCTCCCACAGGGTGTGGTTCTGGGGCCAGAAGGGCAAAGCCTAGAGGAAGAGGTGTGGACTACTAGAACTGGCAGGCTTTCCTTAGGAACAGCTCCTCTCTGCTCCACACTCCCCCCTAACCCCCACCGCCGCGCCCCACCAACCCACGGTGTTTCAGTAAAAGCAGTCACCATAGCCTCCTTTCCTGTGTTTCATATGAGAAAAACATTTACATGAAACAGAGTTACAGAAACAGACTTTGCAGCTTTTACCACATTGAATCAAATAGGGGCATCTTGTGTTCTTGCCTGGAGAATCCCAGGGACGGGGGAGCCTGATGGGCTTATGGGGTCGCACAGAGTTGGACACGACTGAAGCGACAGCAGCAGCACAATCTATTTTTGCATGTTGTCTTAATTGAGATTACTAATAGTGACCCACTGACCAGTTTTACTGAGGCCATTCCACATGGAGCTTCATGAATTATGAGATCAAAGCGTCTCAAATTTTAATGTGACCACAAATTGCCTGGGGGTTTTGTTGTAACGCAGATTCTGACTCAATGGTTTGGGGTGGATCTCTCAGGTGATGTCCCAGGCTGTGGACCAAGTAGGTATTCAAACATTCTGGCTTATAAGACTTTGCAGGTAGTAGATAGATACTACCTGCAAATACTACCGTAATACATATACCAAGACAGATGTTTGAGACTTTCATTTGTTTATTGTTTTTCTGTGAAATTTAAACTTGTAGAATTTCTGATTCCTAAAAAAAGATTTAAGGTTCAAAAACAAATCTGTATTCTACAAGAGTACTCAGAACTATTAACCATTTAAACTTTTGCTAAATGCATATACTCAGCATGGTTGGTCCAAATTAATTTTTAGTTGGCCTTGGAATGCATTATTAATTTTTTTTGGCAGGATACTTACCTTCCTGATTATGTTTTGTTTAAGATAATGCTGAAATCAGTTTGCATTCCCTTGAGCACACATGCTAATTGATGGTGGAACAACTGACCTGGAAATATAATCAAGAGCAGAGGGCAGTGTGCTGTCCTAAGACACAGAGTTCCCACAGACAGTCCATGGAATAGATATACTGCATCTGGCCAAACACAGGAACTAACTAGGTAACTAACAGCCTAAAAGTTTTCCCTTAATTGATAACACGTAAAATCCATACCTGGAATTGTTGCCAGTGGCCACAATCTAACTGGAAGGCAGTGGTTCATATCTAACTGGAAGCTTAGTTTCAATATACATTATCCTTGGAGGCCCAAAGGAGTCCATTCTTTACTCAAGAGTTGGAGTTCCAACTCCACAAGTTGCAAGAGCTTGGTGACCAGCTACATTACATTAAAAGAAAGCTTTGTTGTTGTTCAATTGCCAAGTCATGTCTGACTCTTTGTGACCCCATGGGTTGCAGCATGCCAGGCTTCCCTGTCCTTCACCATCTCCTGTAGTTTGCCCAAATTTATGTCCATTGAATCAGTGATCCCATCCAACCATCTCATCCTCTGTCACCCTCTTCCTTCAATCTTTTCCAGCATCAAGGTCTTTTCTAATGAGTCAGCTGTTCACATCAGGTGGCCAAAATATTGGAGCTTCACAATCAGTCCTTCCGATGAATATTCAGGGTTGATTTCCTTTAAGATTGACTGGTTTGATCTCCTTGCTATCCACGGGACTCAGTCTTCTCCAGGACCACAGTTCAAAAGCATCAATTCTTTGGTTCTCAGCCTTCTTTATGATCCAGCTCTCACATCCGTACATGACTACTGGAAAGACCATAGCTTTGATTATATGGACCTTTGTCAGCAAAGTGATGTCTTCACTTTTTAGCACACTGTCTAGTTTTGTCATAGCTTTCCTGCCAAGAAGCAATTGTCTTCTAATTTCATAGCTGCCGTCACCCTGCAGTGATTTTGAGCCCTAGGAAAGGAAATCTGTCACTACTTCCACCATTTCCCCTTAAAAATATTGAGTTTTAAGCTGATTTTTTCACTCTCCTCTCTTACCCTTATCAAGAGGCTCTTTAGTTCCTCTTTGCTTTTGCCATTAAAGTAGTATCATTATATCTTTATGGAGATATAATTAATTCACATACTGTGAAATCTAGCTATTTAAAGCACACAGTTAGGGGCTTCCCTGGCATTTTGTGGTTATGACTCTGTAGGCAGCATGAGTTCCATCCCTGGTTGGGAACTAAGATCCCATGTGCCATGAGAGGTGACTGAAAAAAAAAAAAGCACACAATTAGTTTTTAGTATATTCACAGAGTTGTGTAAACATCACCACAATTTAAGTACAGAATATTTTCATCACCCCAAAGAAACCTATAACCACTTGCAATCATTCCTGTTTCTTTCCCCTTTCCTCAGCACTCAGTCAACTACTAATCTACCTTCTGTCTCTATAGACTTGTCTATAGAGAATTGCCTGAAGAGAAGTGAAGTTGCTCAGTTGTGTCTGACTCTTTGCGACCCCATGGACTGTAGCCTACCAGGCTTCTCCATCCATGGGAGTCTCCAGGCAAGAATACTGAAGTGGGTTGTCATTTCCGTCTCCAAGAGATCCTCCCGACTCAGGGATTGAACCTAGGTCTCCCACATTGTAGGCAGACGCTTTACCATCTGAGCCACCAGGGAAGTCAGAGATTTGGCTATGTGTAGTCTTTTATAACTGGTTTCTTTGATTTAGCAAAATGTTTTTGTGATTCTTCATTCTTATGGCATGTATTATTAGTATTTCATTCCTTTTCATTGCCAAATAATATTTCATTATATGGATATACCAGTTTTAGTTATTCATATAATGGATAAACATGTTGATGGGCATTTCAGTAATTTCTGCTTTTGAGCTATATGAGTAATCCTCCTATGAATATTTGTTTCCCAGCTTTTGTGTAAATATATGTTTTTCTTTCTCCTGGATATATACCAAGAGTAGATTGTTAGATCAGTTAGTAACTCTGTGTTTAACATTTCAAGAACTGCTAGAGTTTTCAAAAGTATAGGTATCATTTTGCATTCCCACTAGTAGGAGAGTTCTAATTTCTTTACTTTTTAGCCAATTCTTTTTTTTTTTTTTATGGCTATTCTAATGGATTTGGAGTGATATTGTCCATTTGAGTATCTTCTTTGGAGAAATGTTCATTCAAACCCTTTCAGTTCAGTTCAGTTCATTTCAGTCGCTCAGTCGTGTCTGACTCTTTGCGACCCCATGAATCACAGCACGCCAGGCCTCCCTGTCCATCACCAACTCCTGGAGTTCACTCAGATTCACGTCCATCAAGTCAGTGATGCCATCCAGCCATCTCATCCTCGGTCGTCCCCTTCTCCTCCTGCCCCCAATCTCTCCTATCATCAGAATCTTTTCCAATGAGTCAACTCTTTGCATGAGGTGGCCAAAGTACTGGAGTCTCAGCTTTAGCATCATTCCTTCCAAAGAAATCCCAGGGTTGATCTCCCTCAGAATGGACTGGTTGGATCTCCTTGCAGTCCAAGGGACTCTCAAGAGTCTTCTCCAACACCACAGTTCAAAAGCATCAATTCTTCGGCACTCAGCCTTCTTCACAGTCCAACTCTCACATCCATACATGACCACAGGACCCTTTACCCATCCTTTAATGGAGTAAAGGATTTCTAGCCTTGACTAGACGGACCTTAGTCAGCAAAGTAATGTCTCTGCTTTTCGATATGCTATCTAGGTTGGTCATAATTTTCCTTCCAAGGAGTAAGCGTCTTTTAATTTCATGGCTGCAGTCACCATCTGCAGTGATTTTGGAGCCCCAAAATAAAGTCTGACACTGTTTCCACTGTTTCCCCTTCTATTTCCCATGAAGTGATGGGACCAGATGCCATGATTTGACTGTAAGTGTGAGAGTTCTATTTCTGGACTCAGTTCTGTTCTATTGACATATATGTCTATCTTAATGCTAGTTCCATGGTTTCTTGATTTCTGCAGTTTTGAGTACATTTAGAATTGGGAAGGGTGAGTTCTCTGTTTTTAATTCTGTTTTCAGATTGTTTTGGTTATTCTGAATCCTTTGCATTTTCATATAAATTTTAGGATCAATTTATTAATTTCTACAGTAAAGGAAGCTGGAATATTGATAAGCTTGCATTGAATTTGTGGCTCAATTTGGGGAGTATTGACAATTAAGCCTTTTAATCTATGAATGTAGGATGTCTTTTCATTTACTTAAATCTTTAATTTCTTTCAGCAATGCTTACTATTCTATTGCCTTTTAAAACATATAACAAAACTCAAACAATTCAGACTCATTAGCTATATAAATCCCACAGGCATGGCAGCTGATTTTCATATCTGCTAGATACTTTAAATTTATATTCCTGGCTAAAATCTGATTATTATTTAACTTCATACATGCGATAATATCTTGGCCCATCACAGGACAACCTTGACAAAACTTCACTTTGGCTTTATTGTTAGTAATGACTGACACATACTTGATGCTAAGCTTCTTATACATATTAAATCATTTAACCTTCCCAGCAATCTGATGAGGTAGACTCTACTCCCTTCTTTAGAGGTGAGGCACAGAGCTTGCCCAACATTTTGCAGCTAGTAGTTTGTACAGCTAGGATTTGAACCAGGTGGCTTGCCTCTCCAGTCTGTGTACTAATCTCTATTTGGCAATGTGTGTAGGTGTGAGCTACTAAAAAACGTATGTGTGCAGTGAAAAGTAAGTCTTACCTGCTACCTTCCCCCTGTCCCAGCTACCATGTTCCCCTCCTAGAATGGCATTATCTTCTCGACTTTTCCCATAGTTTTAAGGATGTCACAAAAAAACTCACTGTTGTGACTTTTCCTATGTTGTTCAGTTGCTTAGTCACGTCCAACTCTGTGCAACCCCATGGACTGCAGCACATTTCCCTGTCCTTCACCATCTCCTGGAGCTTGCTCAAACTCATGTCCATTGAGTCAATGATGCCATCTAAATATCTCGTCCTCTGTTGTCCCCTTTTCCCCTTCCCTCAATCTTTCCCAGCTTAGGGTCTTTTCCAGTGAGTTGACTCGTCACATCAGGTGGCCAAAGTGTTGGAGCTTCAGCTTCAGCATCAGTCCTTTTGATGAATATTCAAGGTTGATTTCCTATAGGATTGACTGGTTTGAGCTCCTTGCTATTCAAGGGACTCTCAAAAATCTACAACACCACAGTTCGAAAGCATCAATTCTATGGATTCTATTTTTTTTTAATTGTATTTATTTTTGATGCTACACATGGGCTTTCTCTAGTTGCAGTGTGTAGGCTTCTCAGTGCTGTGACTTCATCTGGTTTCTAATCATGGGCCCTAGGGCACACGTGCTCAATAGTTGCTGCATGTGGGCTTTGATGCCCTGAGGCATGTAGGATCTTTGTTCCCAGACCAGGGATCAAACCTGTGACTCCTGCTTTGGAAGGCAGATTATTAAGATTAACCACTGGACCACCAGGGTTAATAGGCCCCTCCTATGGGCTCTTGTAGATGTTTCTTGGTGTCACAGAATTTCCTTTCAGAGGCTCCATGGGAAAATTTTCACCTTGGTCTTGGTATCAGAAAGAATGTTGTACGCCTTAATACTTAGTTTTTTTCATTATCTAATAGACATTTTGAGTTATATTAATTCTTTTTTTCTTTTTTTAGGCCACCCCATGCTGCAGTCCATGGGGTTGCTAGGTGTCAGACACGACAGAGCGACTTCACTTTCACTTTTCACTTTCATGCATTGGAGAGGGAAATGGCAACCCGCTCCAGTGTTCTTGCCTGGAGAATCCTGGGGACGGGGGAGCCTGGTAGGCTGCCGTCTATGGGGTTGCACAGAGTCAGACACGACTGAAGCGACTTGGCAGCAGCAGCAGCAGCAAGAAGCTTAGAGCAAAATTTGTAACTTTCCATTAGTTACTTGGCTCTTCACCCTGCATTTATTTATGCTTTAACCTTTTTTCTCTATTATTACCCTGCCTGATTTATTTCTGAAGTTGCTGAGATCCTTTGGAAGTGGGGAAAGATGTGGAATTAATTAGTAAATAAAGTGATCAGAGTTTTCTAGTGGGAGTAGAGAAGGGAAGATGACATTTCAGCTCAGTTTGGGTGACTGGAGTTTTTTGCAGTGATCTGTCAGTAAAATGAAAATTTCATAGACAGGCTTAACTGATCCAGACATGGGAATAACCTGTAATTAGTTTAAAATCTTAAAAAGACACAGTAATGGCTTGATTTGTCAGCCTTAGTTTTATTATCTATTCTAACCAGTAATATAATAACAACATGATAATGGTCAAAAGGGAGGGATAAGGTTGTCCAGTTTCTCAAATATATTTCAAATATTTTTCACCTTTCAAGTTCTAGTTATTGTATTTGTGATCTTTTAGTTGATGGATTGTCATTTAAATTAGCTAATTATCAGGCTGAAATTAGGAGAATCTCTTTGGCGGTTACCTTTTCTTTAAAATGCTTTATGATGGCATAATTTATATACAGTTATTTCACTTTTTAAAAGGATACCATTCAATGAGTTTTAACAAATATACAATCATATAACTATCACCACGATTATCTCCAAAACTTTCTCATTGTATCTTGTGGTCAATTCAGTTCTCCTCCCCTGCCAAACACAGCTCTGATTTCCATTTGTATAGATTTACTTTTTCTAGAATTTCATAGAAATGCAATCATACAGTATGTAGGCTCTTGTGTCTGGCTTCTTTTACTTAGCATGGTGCTTTTGAGATTTATTCATGTGGTTGAATATCAGTGATTCATTCCTTTCTATTGCTGAGTAGGATTCTTTTGCGTGCATATACCACAATGTAATTATTCAGCCGGTGGACATTGGAGCTGCTTCTACTTGGGTTTTATGAATAAAGCTGCCAGGAATATTCAAAGGAGTGGGATTACTGGGTTGTATATTATGGTATATTTAATTTTATAAAGAAACATTTAACTTTATAGGAATGGCAGTTAACTTTCAAAGGTCATTGCCAAATTTAGATATGATCATGAAGAACAGAAGTTACTGTTTTTATACAATCAATTATGTCTTAAGATGATCATATGTCCATTCATAGTTCACTGAGAGAAAAGGGGACATAAATCCCCATGTGTATCACTGGAGAACTACTTTTTTATAAGCATGGCGGTGCCATTCACTTCTACTTGTCCAGCATGTGTACACACGGGGCCTCATTTGAGAAGGACTGGAAAAGATGACCCCAAGGTTCATACAATCCAAAGTCTTAGTGCTCTGTCAACTGCAGGGATTTTGCCCAAAGAGCAGAAAACATGGAGAGAGAAAACATTACCAAACCTCAAGGTCACAATATATATTATAGAATGTTTTCTCCCATGGATTGTGTCTTTTGATCCTCAAAATAGCCAATTGTTAATCCAGCGGGATACGTGCCATTTTCACAAGGCCACTCTGGGAATCTAGAACAGTTTTATTATTCTTTTTAAAAAAACTAAGCTTCCAGTTTTAAAAACATTAAAGGCTGTAACAAGTACCCCCACCTAACTCAGAGCCATTTCACATCTCTGAACTATACCTCATCCCTCAGTCTCATTGTATCTCTGATTCAGTCTCAACCTTGAACCTCTAAGGATGAGGGTGAGGGATGTATTATTGAGCACAATGTTTGAAAACAAAATGTTTCATTTTTTGGTTTCTGTCTTGTCTTTTTCTTTTCCATCAGGAAAATGACTTTCTTTAGCTCATGTGGAATGTATATGACCAGTGATGTAACAGAGACATGGAGAAGAGAAGAAATTGTTCAGGGTCATTTAGTAGAGAGCAGCAAATCTGGGTCTCCTTAAGCTATGTTGCTTCACTGCCATGTAAGTGGGAAGCAAAGCATTCCTTAGAATTTAGGACCTCAGAGATAACTCATTTCCAGCGGAGACAATCAATATGTCAATAGCACCCTACCATCTGCTGCTGCTTTTGATGTAAAGGAAGTGGAGGAATGAATGGGCACTGGATTTTTGAAGAAGCTGTCTAAAATCTCTAAGAATAAAAATAAAAGTAGAAAGTAAAAGAAGATGGATGAATGCAAAAGGAGCCTGAGAGAGGCTCCCTGCCCATGGGCAGGCAGAGAAGAAAAAGGTGAGTTTAAGAGTAAAGAAAGCTCCAAGGTGCTGGAAAAGCTGGTGTTAAAGGACATACATGATTTCCCTCCCTATGATTCCCAAGCATAGATCCTGTTGCATATTTCTGGTTCCAGGGAGGGGTCATTTCAATGAAGGCTTAATGATTTCTTGGAGTGTCCTAAAATCCTGAAATACCTCCACACAAGTCTGAAATTCTTTTTGATGACAAATATGTCACCTACAGTTAGAAAAATAAGTTCTGATTGAAGGAGGAGAGACACTTATTTTGAGTGCTAATAAATATCAGGCACTACATATATGAAGAAGAAGAAGTCCTACATATATGATCTCATTTAATTTTTTAGCAGCCTGTGCAAGAGACTAGTAGCTCCATTTAGTAAACAAAAATGATGAAACCGAGAGGTTAAGAGACTGTTAACTTTCAATGTGTGTCTATGCCTTTTGTGAGCCAGTAAAGAAGACTGTGTCCAGAGGTATTTTTGTCATATATGAGTACATTTGGTTTGGCTTGAAATGACTGCTGAAGATTTTTTAAAACAAAGTGCCTACTAAAGCAACACGTTTTCAGAGGATGCACTGATTGAGGTATCACTATTTTGCACATAGAGCAATTATAGTAACATATGATTCTTAGAAACATGAATACCTAGTGCTATTGTTGTCATTTGTAAATTGAAAAGGTGTGTATGTAGAAGCAGACATTTCCTCAGTCCTGGTACTAAAACTTTTTAAGGACTATTTAAGGTTTTTTTTCCCCCAAATATGTATTTTAAACAATTTTTTCCCAGTAGGGTAAGAAAAAGTGACTTACTATTATTTTGTACAGAAAAATAAGATCCTTGAGCTAGAAAATACTAACACTTCTATTTTTAAAAAATTAATTTATTTTAACTGGAGGCTAATTACTTTACAATATTGTAGTGGTTTGTATGCCATGGCTCTTAAAGTTATGCAGCTGGCTGCTTTCCTTTTGCTTCTGATGAACTTTCAAGTTCTTTGTGATCAGATAAACATTTCCCCAAACATTTCAGATTTTGTTCTGTTGGATGATTGAGATAATTTTTGATTTGGAATTAAACAGCTGTAAAAATTTACTCAAGTACCCACCATGTTAACCTTCATTGGCAAGGATTTAGGACTCACAGTCTCCTAACATCTGTATTTCAAGAAAGACTTGCGATCAGTAGTTGTAGGGTGTGTGGGTGAACTGGCTCCATGCAGCGCAGACTGACCTTGAACTGAAGATTTTTCTGGGACAGTTTGCATCAGGAAAATCCCTCCCGCAGCCCAGGATCTTCCTTGACTGTTACTGAGCCAAAGGCTGTCGTCAGAATTTGATACTACACGTTTCCTTGCCAAACAGGATCCCACAGCCAAAAACTGTTCTGTCATGGCACATCATTAGGACTCACCTGGCTTCTGGCCTGGCCAAAAGTTTAGGAGGGGTGACAGTATCTAACCTCCCCAGGCATATCAGAAAATCAGCATGTGAGCTGCTTGGCATGTTCAGTTGGTGTCAACTGAGGGCAGCCCTTTCTGGAAGCCAATGGGTTCTCCCAAAGGGAGATGAGGCAAAGATGCCCAGCCACCTGCCCTGAAGTGATACTGCTTAGGATTCTGGTGTGTTAGGCTAGAATCAAATTCATGAAAAAAGTGTGTGACCACTGTTAAGTGAAACTCACAAGAGGATGTCTGTAAGAAAGGCAATATCCACCCCAGGGGCAAGCAGAAGGATGGCTTTTATCAAAGATACTGGTTCTCAAAATTTGGCCAACAGACCTAGACGAATAGGTTTTGAAAGAAATAGTATTTACCTAGAAAAGGTGTTTAGATACTTTTCGAGGTCAGGAGAAAAATGCTTCACAGCACAGAAAACCCTGCAGTTCCCAAGAAATTTGCTCAGCTGATAAGGACAGCTGGGTGTTTCTGACACACCTGGGACACAGCACCATGTATTCCCTGCTCACAGAATCTTTTGGATTGGAGGATAAAAGTTTAAGGGCTTAAATGGAAGACAAGTAATCAGGACATGGCTGATGTTAAAGGTGAAGTTTACATAAGGAAAAAATGGAAGGCAGATGTTAATACAGGAATCCCCATTGATTTAAGATTTGATTTTTCTCTTTTGGAGACTTTATAGGATTTTCTTTATACTTTTGTTGGTTTCAAGAAGATTGAAAATTGAGTCCACGCTTTCAAGGTTAAAATAAATAGTGTGTGTGCGTGTGCTCAGTTGTGTCTTTTTGCTACTCCGTGGACTGTAGCCCACCAGGCTCCTCTGTCCATGGAATTTTCCAGGCAACAATACCGGAGTGGGTTGTCATTTCCTACTCCAGAAGATCTTCCCAACCCAGGGCTAGAACCTGAGTGTCTTGAGTCTCCTTCATTGGCAAGTAGATTCTTTACTACTATGGCACCTGGGAAGCCCTAAAAATAAATACACCACTGTGTAATTGTCTCAGTTGAAAAAATATATATAAAGAAGGAACCTCAATGAGACAGGTAGGAGACAGTGGAGCCATGATTCTGTCAAGACCCATACCACTAGTAGGTAACCTACAAATGGGAGGATAATTAAAATTGCAAAGTTTTTTCCCCAAAGATGAAGTAGTCTGAGCCCCACATTGGATCCAATAGCCTAGGAGTCATGCACCAGGAAGACAAGCCCCCAGAATGTTTGACTTTGAAGGCCAGCAAGACTTATTTTCAGGAGAGCCAGAGGGCTGTGGGAAATAGATTGACCACTTAAAGGGTGCACACGTCACACTTGGACCCGGGTAGAAAGAAGCAATTTAAAAGGAGCCTGGTCAGACCTCTGTGCTGATATTGGAGAGCCTCTTGGAGAGGCACCAAAAAGCTGGGGCTCATCCTGGGGACATAGATGCTGGAAGCAGCCATTTTGGGGAGCGTGTTATACCATGAGGACACTGGTGCTGGCAAGCATCATCTTGGAATCTTCTCTCTAGTTTCTCAGCACTGGGACCCAGCCCCACCCACCAGCTTGTCAGCACAGTGCTGGGACACTTTAGACCAGGCGACCAGTAAAGCTGAGGAACCACCCACCCCCCCATCCACCATGAGGCCTGCCACTCTAAGACCCCTGAGCCTACAGCTGCCCTGGGACCCGGCCCTGTCCACCAGAGGGCCCAGCACCTGGTCTGCAAGCTTACATGGCAGTAGTCCCTGACCCCCAGGACCCTGAAGTCAGAAGCCCCACGACTCAGCTCTACCCACAGGGGGTAGTCACCAGTTCTAGGCCCACCTGAGCCCCAGCCCCACCCACCAGTGGGCCAAAACCTACCCCAGGGCCCTGCAGTCAGAAACTTTGGACCTAGCTCCACTCTCCAGTGGGCTTACATTTGTTCCAGGATCCAGCTCCACCCACCAGCACCCCACAGCCTTCATATAGGGTAGGGCTTGGCAACCAACTGGACTGAGGGCCTGCCACAACTTCCAGACTGCCCATAGTCGTCAGCTTGCCGCAACAGAAGGACCCTCACAGCCTAAAGAAGGGACACGCCTAAAGTCGATAGCTCTAGTGGCAGAGGGGAGTGTGCTTCTGGGACGCATAGGATGACTTCTATAAAAGGCAGCTTCTCCAAGGTTGGGAAAGTATCCAACCTGCTGAATATATAGAAATAAAAACAGCAAATTAGGCAAAATGAGGTGACAGAAGAATATACTCCAAATGAACAAACAAGATAAAAACTGCAGAAGAAGAACTAAGTGGAGATAGGCAATTTACCTGATAAAGAGTTCAAAGAAATGATTGTAAAGATGCTCAAAGAACTCAGGAAAAGAATGGATGAACACAGCGAGATGTTTAATAGAGTTAAAAGAAGAATCAGAACTGAATAATACATAATTGATATAAAAATACACTAGAAGCAATCAATGGTAGGATAGATGATACAGAATAACAGATCAGTGAGCTGGAAGACAGAGTAGTAGAAATTACAGAAGCTGAACAGAAAAGAGAAAAAGAGTAAAGAGAAATGAGGACACATTAGGAGACCTCTGGGACTATATCAAGACACTAACATTCACACTGTAGGGATCTCTGAAAGAGAAGAGAGAGAGAAAGGGCCAGAGAACATATCTGAAGACATAATAGCTGAAAAGTTCCCTAACCTGGCAAAGGAAATGGACATCCAAGTCCAGGAAGCACAGGGAGTCTCAGACAAGACCAACCCAAAGAGATCTGCACCAAGATGCACTGTAATTAAAGGATGGTGGTGATTCAGTTGCTGAACTGTGTCTGACTCTTGCACCCCTGCAGACTGTAGACTGCCAGGCTCCTCTTCCCATGGGATTCTCCAGGCAAGAATACTGGAGTGGGTTGCCATTTCCTCCTCCAGGGGATCTTCCCAACCCAGGAATCAAACCCAGGTTTGCTGCATTGCTGGCAGATTCTCTACTGACTGAGCTACGAGGGAAGCCCAGTTAAAGGATGAAAGTGAAAGTGAAAGTCATTCAGTCTTGTCAGACTCTTTGTGACCCCATGGCCTATAAGTCCATGGAACTCTGCAGGCCATATTACTAAAGTGGGTATTTTCCCTTCTCCAGGGGATCGTCCCAACCCAGAGATTGAACCCAGGTCTCCCACATTGCAGGTGGATTCTTTACCAGTTGAGCCACAAGGGAAGCCCAAGAATACTGGAGTGGGTAGTCTATCCCTTTTCCAGCAGATCTTCCTGACCCAGGAATTGAACCAGGGTCTCCTGCATTGCAGGTAGATTCTTTACCAACTGAGCTACCCGGGAAGCCCAATTAAAGGATAAAAAGAGAATATTAAAAGCAGCAAGGAAGAAGTAACAAGTTACATACAAGGAAGCTCACATAAGTCTGTGAGCTGACTTTTCAGCAGAAACTCTGCAGGTCAGAAGCAACTGGTATAGTATATTTAAAGTGATAAAAGGGAAAATCCTGCAACTAAGAATACATTAAGCCAGTGGTCCCCAACCTTTTGGGTACCAGGGACTGGTTTCGTGGAAGATAATTTTTCCACATATAATGGGGGAATGGTTTCAGGATGACTCAGGCACAGTAGGGTTCTCCTCCTATGAGAATCTAATGCCATCACTTATCTGACTGGGGGCAGAGCTCAGACAGTAATATGAGTGATGGGGAGTGACTGTAAACACAGATGAAGCTTCACTTGCTTGCCCACCACTCACCTCCTGTGCAGCCCAGTTTCTAACAGGTCACAGACTGGTACTCCACAGTCTGGAAGCTGGGAAGCCCTGATTTAAGCTTCCATTCAGAGTTGATGGAGAGATCAAAAGCTTCATAAAGAAACAAAAGCTAAAAGAGTTCAGCACACCAAACCAGCTTTACAAGGAATGTTAAAAGGTCTTCTCTAAGCAAAAAGGAAAAGGCTACAACTAGAAAGATGAAAATTACAAAAGGAAAAAGCAAATGTATAGTAAAAGTAGTATGTCAACCATATATAAAGCTGGTAGAAAGCTTAAAAGACAAAAGTAATAAAATCATTTATATCCACAGTAAGTAGTTAAGGGATACACAGAACAAAATTATATAAAATATTATGTCCAAACAAGAAAATGTTGGTAGGGGGCAAGGAGAAAAAAAGGCGGGGTTGTTAAAATGGGCTTAAACTTAATAGATCAGCAACTTAATTTTATATATATATATATATATATATATATATATATATATGCTAAGTCACTTTAGTTGTGTCCGACTCTGTGTGATCCCATAGATGGCAGCCCACTAGGCTCCCCCGTCCCTGGGGTTCTCCAAGCAAGAACACTGGAGTGGGTTGCCATTTCCTTGTCCAATGCATGAAAGTGAAGAGTAAAAGTGAAGTTGCTCAGTCATGTCTGACTCTTAGCGACCCCATGGACTGCAGCCTATCAGGCTCCTCTGTCCATGGGATTTTCCAGGCAAGAGTACTGGAGTGGGGTGCCATTGCCTTCTCCGATATATATATGTATATAAAATGTAGTAGTGACTAACCAGACACAGAGATCATTCTGCAACTGTGAAGAATGAAAAGTTGAAATAGTGTTGAAATAGTAAAATCATATATATGTAGTTGTTATTTTAATTACTAAATTACCCTCTACTGAGATTCGACCAATTTATACTCATACTCCCAGTCTGTGGCCTAAGTTTGCATTCTCTTGACAGTGTATTTCACAGGCAATTGTACCAATTTATACTCATACCATATATGAAATACTTGAAAAGCTGTATCTCAGTTTATTTTTGATTTGCATTTCTCTTTCTATGAGCAAGGTTGAGTATATCTTCTCTATATTTGAGTCATTTATGTTTCTTTTTCTTTCTACATCCTCTGCTCATTTTTCTATTGGACTATTGGTATTTTTCTTGTAAGGTGTAGTAGCTTTTTACATATTATGAAGATTAGCCATTTATCTGATATGAATTTCCATTGAGTGTATATATGGTCAGACTATTTTAACAAAGAGTAGATACTCTGCCCCAATGGTGTTCAAATATAAGATCCCTTGATAAGAATTTTATATCGGATATTCTTGGATCAAATCTGTGGACCATATGACTTTTAAAGTATATTTCTATTCTCAGCTTTTATACTTTATTGATGAAGGAAATGGCAACCCACTCCAGTATTCTTGCCTGGAAAACCCCATGGATGGAGGAGCCTGGTAGGCTACAGTCCATGGGGTTGCAAACAGTTGGACATGGCTGGCTGAGCGACTTCACTTTGTACCTAGCCTAGAAAACCTAGGTCAGGCTAACTCTGCATTCTCCATATAAAGCAGTTTGCTTGAAACATAGTCTACCCAGAATCTCCTCAGAAGACAAAGCCAGAACACTTGGTAAGCACGTATTTGTCCAGTATCCAGTGGCCTGCACCTTTGTATCCTTTCCCCTAGGATAAGGAGGAAGCAGCTGTGGCCTCTCACCTTTGAGTATTTTGGGACAGCAGCCTGGCACTTTGGGAATTTATCCAGCATGCTTTTCAGAGGTATTTCAACCCTTTTATGAAGAAAGCAAAGTCATGAAAGGAAACCAAGAACATTAAAGATTCATGCCTCTTGTGTAATTTGGCTGTTAAGACACAAAGCCAGTTTCTGCTCAGCACTTCCTCCTGTAAGATGAACTGAAAACTGCAAAGAAACATGTTTAAAGATAATATGTTTGTATCATAGTTTTGTCGAATCACTTGTACCACACATCTTACAGGCAGCTTGAAATCATTTTGCACACTAGAAAGATGAAAGCATTCGATATTTATTTCCTGGAGGTGGAAGAAGAGTCCTGGGCTTCTGAAGTTCCCAGATGATTCAGCGTATACTCACATACCAACCGTGGGAAATCAGTGAAGCCTCATTGGGATTTTGGACATGTCAAGAAAGAGTATGGGGCTGACTGAAGCAAGTGCCAATGTGACGTCAGCAGTTGCTGAAGGATTTTTGTTCAAGTTTTTTTTTTTTTTTTTCAAGTTTAAGAGCAAGACTTCCCTAACTTAGAATGATTAAACACAGAACTTTTCTATAAGGAATGACATAATAAGGTTAGGTCATATTGAACAGTTTGGAACTTCAATTTTCCTCATTTTTTTCTTTTTTTTAAGAAAAGTTTTCCTTCTCTCAACTCTTGTAATTAGCTGTTGGATCCTCATAACTCTGCCTCTCATTCCCCACCTCCACCTTTAAATTCTGTGCTCTCCTATCTCTGAGAGGATCTAATCAAAGGAATATATTCTTACTTACTTTTTGTTTTCTCTCCTCGAGGGTAGATCCCATGTGCTTATGGACCACTTGATATTATTGAAGAAGGGTGAGTTTGGGATCTAAAAAAGATGCCAGATGCAGCAAAGTACACAACAGTGACCACAACCCCTGATTGGGAGGTGGCATTAGGAAAGGCCAAGAGTGAACTCAGTGGCTGTACACATTTCTCATGGTTGACCTGGAGCCTAATGTAGCTGTAGATAGGAGTGGATGTTTTGGGAACGCACAGCCAAGCCAGACCGTCAGGAGTCTTGCAAGTGGTTGGATCCACTATACTTGGCCAGTCGTGGAGAACACCCCAGGCACCCCACCTGTTAGGCACCAGGCAGAAACAGTCAATCTTGTCTGTCAGTTAAAAAATGAGGGGAGTGTGTGGGAAGGAGTGGAAGAGAGAGAGAGATTAAAAAGAAGCAGTATATTTTTTCTTTAACCGAAGTTTTAAGACCTCCAGGTTGAATTCACAATAATGATGGGGTGGAGAAAGTTCAAATAGATGTATCCCATGCATGGCATTAAAAATGAAGCTTAAGTATATGCAAATAGCAAGTCGATGGCAGCTCTGAGATGACGGTGAAGCATAGGCTCTGGGCTGAGAAATAAGCTTGTGCTGAGAAACCATCTGGGAAAACTCTTCAACTAATTTGAATTGAGCCAAGCTGAGACCTTAAGCATTTCTTCCCAATGAGATCCAAGCTGAACAATGACATGAACTGATGTTCGGTGGTGGAGATGCCCGTGTATCCTCGCCTAACAGCTGTCACTGTAGGTCCATGCTGCTCCTGAAAGCTAGATAATTAACTGCCGTTTGCTTTGAAGTCCAGGGAAAGCTGCTTCCTACTGCGGTGCATTTACAACTTCTACAATTGCCTCGTCAAATGTTCAGTGCCTCGACCGCATCAGTTCCACTAACTCCTTTAGGTGTTCAGGTTTCTCAAAGGTATTCAAATCACTGAAGCTGCCATGTGAGATTTTTCAAGACAGATGTTTTAAAAAGCAACTTATTTTTTAATCACTAGATTATTAAATAAGTTTGTCAAAAACATGACTACAAGTCATGGATGTTTGCAGCTTTTTCTTTATTTTTAATTGATGGAGAGCTGTTTTCAAAGGGATCAAGTTTGGCAAGCATGGATATCGGATTGTTAAATCTGTAGAACAGTCCAGGTAGTAGCATCACCCTAAGAAAAGAAGACTAGATTAGTTTATTATTTTTTTTAAGAGCTTGATAAAAGGACTAAATTCACTTCTGTCTACCTTAGAAGTTTCCAAATAAGCCTTGGGAAAAAAATATATTTATAAAAAGGTTCAGAGTAGAGGTTCAGAATGAACCTAAGTTTAGTGTATACATGCATCGAAGGTAGCAGAGTAAAGCACAACTGAATACTTTATTTGTGTTCCATATATATCTCTCTGTGGCAGTGTGACAGTTGGATCTCTATAAAGGACTTTGGTTTCTAGATATTAATCATTCAAACCAAAGTGAGTGTAATTTTGGAGATGGTTATGAAGGGAAAGGAATTAACATGATATTTTAAAAGATAATGTTTCACAGCACAATTTTGAAATGGATTACTAAGACTTTTAGCGAAATTACATTAGTTGATTCACTATATGTGACATTGTAATAAGAAAAAATCAGAGTTTTCATGCTGAGCTTACTTGGGAGGGTAACCCAAGGGTAATTGCCAGTTTGGGTTTATCTTTGCAGTAAAAATCAAATGTGGACTGCACTGAAACAGAAGTCCAGGACTTAACCTGTCCAGTGGAAATCATCCGTGCTTAGCAAAGCCTCACAGTTATTTTTCTTTCAAATTTACATTGTTTTGCCTTTAGGGAGTTGATGGAAATTCGTTGTGAGTGTTTTTGTGGGTAAAGTTTAAATTGTTTCATTAAATGTTAATGGACTTAATAGTCCAGTTATAAAGACCCACTATATTAACCTGTATTCAGCACTTAATGCTGACATGGCTTATGTTCCAGAATTGCGTTTGGGCCCATAGAGCTGAACATCAGATTGAGCATAGGTTAGGAATAGGTTTTGTTTTTCTGCCATAAGGAAATAACCATTCTGTTTACAAATGACTCTGATTTTTAACAAAGCAGCTATTTTAGATGCATTTCATTGGTTTATTTTGGCCCAAAGAAAGATTCGGACATCTACTTGTACATTAGGGACACAGCACGGCTCCCTGGACTTGACAAGCAAACAGAATGTGAGTTACCTAAAATCCCATAATATGCCTCTACCTTTCTTTGGCACCTTTACTATCAAATAAGCTAACAGTGCTACGGGAGGGAATTACCAATTTTAAAGCATTTTGCAAATCTGCAAGAGATATCTTGCTGATTGTTTTTTGGGAATGGAAACTTATGCCATAAAAGATATATCTTGAAAACTGAGTTTGTCCTTAGCTGATGAAGAGAGTTAAAAGGCCATTTCCTCCAGGTTAGATGAGAATAATACTTTTTTGGTAAGTTTGAGCAGTTAAGGGTACATTATGTTAAGTATAGGAATACAAGCTCAGCTTAGCCCACAGGTTCACGATACTGCCCTCATTCTTGTCTTCAGGAATCGCAGCATCACGTGGCTTTGCATACATCTTTGTCAGCTCTTTTGAAATCAAACAACACTCATTTAAATATAATCTTTAAACATTGGGAAATAGAAATACTGCATGGTTTCACAATACATGAACCACATGTAGTATCAACCATATGGACTATATGTAGGCTGAAATGATCATATACCAGGGTCTCCATTTCCTCCTCCTCCTTTATAAAATGGTTAAGAATTCAACAAAGAGATTGTAAGATGATATGAAACAAAAGCTTTAAGAATTTTCATTCATTCATTCAACAAGTATTTTTGTGCACTGACTGTTTTCGTTTTCCACCCAGAGAGAAATGTAAAATTTGCACAAAAGTCTACAACTGTCTTTAGTTACAGCAATTCTAGGATTAGAGATAGGAATTTGTCCAAAAGAATTCAGAATAAACTATATATGCAAAATGATGACAGAGGTAGAAGGGACAGAGAAGAGCCTGAGACTAACCAATGGGTCCTCAAAGAAACAACTGAATTCTCTCTGCATTAGTGTCCTCAGCAAATGAGGAACTGATTGATAACTTGAGAGGTTCCTTCTCATTCAACAAATCTGTGAATCACAACATAAATCACTGTTGAATCACTAATAATAATAATACCAGCACAATAGGAGAGATTGATACTCTTGAGTCTTCCCAAGGGCATGAAGTTTTCTAAAATTCTCTGATTTTCAGATGCTTTGAATGGACATTTTACCGTTGTCTAATATTCAAGTGCTTTGAAAGCTGCTAGGCACTTGAATGCAATGCATATTTCTTGAAAGATCACAATTCTTCAGGATGTAAGACAAATTCATGGGTAAGTTTCTAAGCCTAAGTCTCCACTTTGAGTTTCTTTCATAGATAAATGAGGGAAGCTGATAGAAGGTAGATAACATATTAAAATTTAGCCAAGCCTAGGACTCCCCTGGTAGTCTAGTGATTAAGACTGTGTACTTCACTGCAAGGGATGTGAGTTGGATCCCTGGTCAGGGAACTTAATATCCTGCGTGCCATGAAACATGGCCCCTCCCCCCTCAAAAAAAACATTAGTCAAGCTTGCATGGTCATTCCTCTATCTCTTGAACTTTATATCATTAAGCTACCTTTAGGAAATCACGATAAAGCTATTGCCTTAATGACCTGAGAAGGTTTGGTTCTTCAAGAGCTTTTCTATGGTAACTCAAAAATTTTGTTAATATCAGAAACTTAAAGCCAGTCAGTTATAGTCATGAGGGAAAAAAAGTGAAAGTGTTAGTTGCTCAGCCGTGGTGTTTGACTCTTTGCAACCCTCTGGAATGTAGCCCACCATGAGATTCTCCAGGTAAGAATACTGGAGTGGGTTGCCATTCCGTTCTCTGGGGGATCTTCCCAATCCAGGGATTGAACCCAGGTTTCCTGCATTGCAGGTAGATTCTTTACCGTCTGAGCCACCACGGGACAACAGGACATATCTAGCATTTGTTTCTTTCCTTTTCAGGTACTTTTCTAAACCTCTTACATATATTAACTCATTTAATCTTTGCAGCAATCCTCAGGTTGGTACTGTTATTACTCCTGTGGCATGGATGAGGAGATTAAGTCACAGAGAAAATAAATGACTTGCTTAATATCACTTAAATTGTAAATGACAGAGCTGGCATTCGAACCTGTATGGTCTAAGTTTAAGGCCCATGCTTATGTCTGCAATAACATAGCTACCTTCTAACATGACTACCCATTTGTCATATTCACAGTGACACACACTTAGTAACCAAGAGTAACCACTGTTTAACCCAAGCTGGAGGCAGCTCAGCTCTATCTTTCAGGCATAGGAGGCCAGGGTCTAAGACCCATGATACTTTCAGGGGCCCAAGAAAATGTTTTAGTTTCTTTTAAAATCAGAAGGAAAAAACCCAAATATAATTTAGCCTGGACCATATTTGTTTATATCGGCATTGCCATAATCTACATTTTATAAAATGTGCCCAGGAACATTATAATGTGGGCCTGACTGGAGTAGAAGTTGATAGGTGTGAACAAAGCTGCTCTTCCCATCTGGTCTCTTCCTCCTCTCTGCAGGGTGCTACCCAGGCAAGCTGCCATATAGCCCATCTTTGGCTCAACACAGCACCAAACCTCTGGTTTCTCCTGGAAGTGCCCCTCCTTCTGCCCCTGGCCCCTGCCTTGGTCACTGGGTGGATGGAAATTTTCTCTTCTTTCCTGCCCTGTAGGTGGGTCTGGTCTGGTCTGTACAATGTTTGAACAAATCAGAACACAGGTATATCAGAATGAGTTCTGCTCCGAGAGTGTGTTCATAACTCCAGTTTGTTTGTAGGTTCTAACGAAGTTAGCCTGGGGACACAAGTAATGCAATCGGCTGTATAGTACTGTACTGTAATAGGTTTATAATACTTTTCACACAAATAATATGCTTCCTTGGTGGCTTCGCAGCAAAGAATCTGCCTGCAATGCAGGAGACACTGGAGATGAGGGTTTGATCCCTGGTTTGGGAAGATCCCTGGAGGAGGGCATGGCAACCCACTCCAGTATTCTTGCCCGGGAAATCCCACGGACAGAGGAGCCTGGCGGGCTATAGTCCATGGGGTCGCAAAAAGTCGGATACAACTGAAGTGACTGAGCAAGCACAGCACAGCACACAAATAATATATAAAAAACAAGCACAAAATAATAAGGAAAACATTTTTAATCCTACAGTACAGCACTTGAAAAGCACAGTAGTACAGTACAACAGCTGGAAAACAGGGGCTGGTACTGAACGAACAGGCAAGAAGAGCTACTGACTGGAGGAGGGAGAGGAGGTGGGAGATGGTAGGGCTGAAGCTTCATCAGCAACAGGAGAGGAGGACAAGCTGCAATTTCACTCATGCCTGACACTGAGAGAATGTACATTCCCGTTTTTTAAAGTTTGCAACTTGAAAGTTCATATATAGGGAATTTATTGTAGTTGCCAACTTTTTTTTTTTTAATGGGAGGTTTCACATAAAAATCTGTATTTCTGTCTTCTCTTGAAAAATCAGAAGGCTTAGCAGCACTGGGCTGGTATTACACAGCTCCATTGGGCTGGAGGTGAGTGGAGCCATTGCTTCAGCCCCTCCCAGCCCTGCCTGGCCCTGTAAATATGGGAGAATTTCAAATCTTTGTGCTAAGATATAAATGATAGCTTAAAACAGTATCTTTCCTTAAAATTCTTGCAGGTTTACTGAGAAGGAAGAAAGCTGTAGTAATTATACAATGATAATGGCTGGATGGCGTCACTGATGCAATGAACATGAACTTGGGCAGACTTAGGGAGATGGTGAGAGACAAGGAGGCCTGGCGGGCTGCAGGCCATGGGGTCGAAAAGAGTCAAACATGACTGAGCGACTGAACAACAACAACAATGGAATTATAGGCTTCAGCCATTGGGAAGGCATGAAGAACCTCAGGGCTTCAGCATTTCACTTCAGGTGGGGCCTTTGCTTACGTTCACTGTGAGCAAGGTTTGTCCCAAGCTTCACATGAATGGTGTGGCCAGGACGCCTGACTTTGCAGGGATAAAGGTAGGTAGAATGTGAATCAGGAGAGGCCATGGACGTTGGCGATTTGCCACCTAATCTCACCTGCCCTACTTTCCATGCTTCATTCTGCTAAAACCAGGTGAAATATGAATTGAATACAGATTATATGCATCTCTTCTTTTTAACTGTATTGTGAGTATTATTGTTTTAAAAGACAGAACTTCAAGGAAGCTGACAAGTGCTAACTTCAAAGAATGAACATACAACACTGTCCTGACAGTTGAGTTCCATTGGGTGACTGTGCAAGCCCAACAGACATCGAAAGGTGAAAAGGATTTTTATTTTAGCTTCTTGTGGAAGCCTTTCAATTTAAGAATGAGGTTTTATATTTTCTCCATAACAATGAAGGCTTTCTAAACTTTGTCTCTGTTTTTGTTGGCACCCATGGGAGCTTTCTGTGTGGGCAAAATATTGCTGTGGCCCAGCTTTTGATGTTGGTGCTGAAAACTGAAGGCAATGGCACCCCACTCCAGTACTCTTGCCTGGAAAATCCCATGGATGGAGGAGCCTGGTGGGCTGCAGTCCATGGGGTCGCTACAAGTCGAACACGACTGAGCAACTTCACTTTCACTTTTCACTTTCATACATTGGAGAAGGAAATGACAGCCCACTCCAGTGTTCTTGCCTGGAGAATCCCAGGGATGGTGGAGCCTGGTGGGCTGCCGTCTATGGGGTCGAACAGAGTTGGACATGACTGAAGCGACTTAGCAGCAGCAGCAGCAGCTGAAAATTGAAGAAATGCAACTTCTCATTCTTACTTTTTTTTTTTTTTTTGTGGCATGGGGCATGTGAGATCTTAGTTTCCTGACCAGGGACTGAACTCATGCCCCTAGCATTGGAAGGACAGAGTCTTAACCACTGGATCACCAGAAAAGTCCCTCATTTTCATTCTTTTTTATAAAATCCCTCATCCCTCATTCTCACTTTTATAAAGCTCTTCAGATCTATTAGCTTAACTGCTAGAAGTCCAAGTAGGTGTGTAATTTTTCACATTTGATTTCACCATGTTGGTAATGTTTCCCTAGAGAGTTTATAATGACATATATTTCAGTTTAGTTCAGTTCAGTCGCTCAGTCGTGTCCAACTCTTTGCGACCCCATGAATCGCAGCACGCCAGGCCTCCCTGTCCATCACCAACTCCCAGAGTTCACTCAGACTTACGTCCATTGAGTCCGTGATGCCATCCAGCCATCTCATCCTTTGTCATCCCCTTCTCCTCCTGCCCCCAATCGCTCCCAGCATCAGAGTCTTTCCCAATGAGTCAACTCTTCACATGAGGTGGCCAAAGTACTGGAGCTTCAGCTTTAGCATCATTCCTTCCAAAGAAATCCCAGGGCTGATCTCCTTCAGAATGGACTGGCTGGATCTCCTTGCAGTCCAAGGGACTCTCAAGAGTCTTCTCCAACACAATATCAGAGAAGGCGATGGAACCCCACTCCAGTACTTTTGCCTGGAAAATCCCATGGGTGGAGGAGCATAGTCGGCTGCAAGACATGGGGTCGTGAAGAATCGGACATGACTGAGCAACTTCACTTTCACTTTTCACTTTTATGCATTGGAGAAGGAAATGGCAACCCACTTCAGTGTTCTTGCCTGGAGAATCCCAGGGACGAGGGAGCCTGGTGGGCTGCCGTCTATGGGGTCGCACAGTTGGACACGACTGCAGTGACTTAGCAGACTTAGCAGCAGTACTTAATATAAATGTATGAGGAATATGATTACTTAGATAGCTAGTTGCTGAATATAGGAGGTGAACAAAATAAGGTTTTGTGACCATGCTGCTGAGTTTACTATCCTTCCTAGTAAGAGGAAGATGACTGTGCCCTGAAAAGCCCCCTCTGCCTGCAGAAAAAGGAGGGCTTTGAGGACAAAATATAGTCATTGCATTTCATTTTTCCTACCCAATTCAATGCCTGACATCCCAGAACTCTTTCTTTGTTAATGATGATTGTCCACATAGTATATAGATTGTGGTTTGTATGTATATGGGATTCAAATGATGCAGGGATGTGAATTCAGTCAGTGAGCCAGGACCAAAGAAGGAGGCGATGGGCCTTATGTACTGTTGTATACTAAGCACTAAATTGGATGGATATATAAAATATATTTAAAAAATTTTGCCAATCTGATATGTGAAAAAGTGGATCTAACTACAGTTCTAATTTGGACATGCTTTTATTGACATTTATAAGGTGTCTGGCTGGGGTGTGAGGGGTGCAGTGATTTCTAGAGAAGCAAAGGGTTCCTCAGGGCCAAGCTGTTAGGGGAAGGTCTGTGCACTTGACCCTATTTGCTTTAATATATGGACAACTGGTTTAGAGAGAGATTCTAACTGTGGCAGGAACCATCCATGTCATCTCCAAATCTGAAGGTGCCTGGAAAGGTGGCATCCACTTATGTTTGCCTGTGGATGGGTGGGGCAGGACCTTTGGTACATCAGTTTAGAGCTAACTCCCAGGACACTGCCAGGTCCCTGAGACCTCACACGGGGGAGGAAGTTTGTCCTGAGGTTTACAGATAAGTGGACAGTGCCCCAGCTGTTTGAGAGTGGAGGTAGCATGTTTTGGGTTGGGCCATTCAGAGCAGACAAAATTGGGTCTTAGACTGGGTTTCAAAAAGAGTTGAGAGTGAGGACACAGCGTATGATACGATGGGTGGAGGTCACTGGAATTGGGAAGTTGGGAACAGAGTTACAGAGTGATGGAGTTTCCTAGCAGGGGTGGGGAGGAGCAGACGGAAGAGCTTCTGCTTTATTCTTCGGGTAATGCTAAGCTATTATTATGAAAGAGGAAAAGATGTGACAAAAGTAATGCTCTAGGAAGATTAATCTGGAAGCTTAAAGCGATTAGAGCAATAGAAGCTGCAAGAGGCTGGAAGGCTGGTTAGGAGGCTCTTGAATAATCCAGGCAGAAAATAAGTGGAGTCTGAATTTAGCTGGGAGGGGAGGGAGAAGCAGGGAGGGGTGCTTTTAGAGAATTATTCTTTAGAAAAGATAAATGAATCTAATCTTCCAATTCAGCCTACTTCCCCTTTCTACTTCCCGTCCCCCTGCCCCCTAACCTGTGTTCTAATGTTTGCATCTCCATTCCTGCCCTGGAACTAGGTTCATTTGTACTATTTTTCTAGATTCTACATATAGGAGGGAAGAGATACATGTACACAGATAGTAATTCACTTCCTTGCACCAGCAGAAACTAACACAACATTGTAAAGCAACTAGACTATATATATATATCAGTTCAGTTCGGTTGCTCAGTTGTGTCTGACTCTTTGCGACCCCATCAACTACAGCACATCAGACATCCCTGTCCATCACCAACTCCCAGAGCTTACTCAAACTCATGTCCATCGAGCTGGAGATGCCATCCAAACATCTCATCCTCTGTTGTTCCCTTCTCCTCCCACCTTCAGTCTTTCCCAGCATCAAGGTCTTTTCCAATGAGTCAGTTCTTCACATCAGGTGGCCAAAGTATTGGAGTTTCAGCTTTAGCATCAGTCCTTCCAATGAATATTCAGGACTGATTTCCTTAGGATTGACTGGTTGGATCTCCTTGCTGTCCAAGGGACTCTCAAGAGCCTTCTCCAACACCACAGTTCAAAAGCATAAATTCTTTGGCGCTCAGCTTTCTTTATCGTCCAACTCTCACATCCATGCAGGACTACTGGAAAAACCATAGCTTTAACTAGATGGACCTTTGTCAGCAAAGTAATGTCTCTGCTTTTTAATATGCGGTCTAGGTTGGTCATAGCTTTTCTTCCAAGGAGCAAGTGTCTTTTAATTTCATGGCTGCAGTCACCGCAGTGATTTTGAAACCCCCCAAAATAAAATTTCTCACTGTTTCCATTGTTTCCCCATTTATTTGCCATGAAATGATGGGACTAGATGCCATGATCTTAGTTTTCTGAATGTTGAGCTTTAAGCCAACTTTTTCACTCTCCTCTTTCACTTTCATCAACAGGCTCTTTAGTTCATTTTCTGCCACGAGGGTGGTGTTGTCTGTATATCTGAAGTTATTGATATTTCTCCCGGCAATCTTGATTCCAGCTTTGCTTCATCCAGTCCGGCATTTCTCATGATGTACTCTGCATATAAGTTAAATAAGCAGAGTGACAATATATAGCCTTGACGTACTCCTTTTCCAATTTGGAACCAGTTCTGTTGTTCTATGTCCCATTCTAACTGTTCCTTCTTGACCTGCACACAGATTTCTCAGGAGGCAGGTAAAGTGGTTTGGTATTCCCATCGCTTGAAGAATTTTCCACAGGTGGTTGTGATTCACACAGTCAAAGGCTTTGGTGTAGTCAGTAGAGCAGAAATAGATGTTTTTCTGGAACTCTCTTGCTTTTTTTTCCATGATCCAGCAGATATTGGCAATTTGATATCTGGTTCCCCTGCCCTTTCTAAATCTAGCTTGAACATCTAGAAGTTCACAGTTTATGTACTATTAAAGCCTGACTTGGAGAATTTTGAGCATTAGTTTACTAGCATGTGAGATGAGTGCAATTGTGCAGTAGTTTGAGCATTCTTTGGCATTGCCTTCTTTTGGATTGGAATGAAAACTGACCTTTTCCAGTCCTGTGGCCACTGCTGAGTTTTCCAAATTTGCTGGCATATTGAGTGCAGCACTTTCACAGCATCATCTTTTAGGATTTGAAATAGCTCAGCTGGAATTCTCTATATATAATATAAAGATAAGATAACTGAATACAGCTGGATCAAGGAGAGGGCAGGAGGTATAAGAGGTAAGTGTAGTTCACCTGCAGTTTCCATCCTGGAAGGGACTAAGAACTGAGAGTCTGTGCCTTGCTCCTCGTCTCACCTTGCTCCTTTTCCCTAGCCATACAGATCTCCATGCTGTTCCTTGAAACAAGGTAAGCATAATCCCACCTCAGGGTCTTGACACTTGCCAATTCCTCCATCCTGAACACTCTTCTCCCAGGTCTCTACCTGATTTGTTTCTTCATTTTCAGTCTTTACCTGGCCCTCTCCACTCATTTAAGTTGTCTTCTAAAACACTGGAATTTTTAACCAGTCCTCTAATTATGAAAATATTACTCTTTCTGGAAGTTTTGCAGGTGCAGAGATGGAAGGCTTAAGTTACAGAGACTGCTAAAATATGCCCTCATTAGAGGTGCCTTTCTTGATTGCTCAACCTCAAATTTTCCCTTTATCCTGCTTGATCTTTCCTTGTAGCATGCTTCCACACCTGAGTAAACGTGTTAAGTACTTAGTCCTTTGTTCAGTTAGTTTATGTTTTTTCTTTTTAGTATGTAAGGGCATATGAGCAAGACTATGTTTCTATTTTTATTTTTTTTTAATGCAGCAAAATACCAGGTAAATTCAGTGCCTGGCACATAGTAGATTCTTAATAAATATATTTTAATTAAATAAATGAAACAAGGAGCTAATTTGGGGAGAAGAGGAGGTGGAAGATAATGAGTTAGTTTTTTTCCTTTTTTAATTCTGGTTTTATTGAGATATAATACTGAGATATACTCATGTGGCACTGTACAAGTTGTACAGCTTAATGGTTTGACTTAAATCATGAAGTGATTATTACATTATGCTCAGTGCCGGGGTCCAGCCCCCGCAGGATTCAGGGGAACCTGAAGGAAAAATGGCATCGGCGATTGATTTAGAAAGATATAGATAAGGAAAGAATGTTGTAGATAAGAAAATAGAAGAGAGAAATAGGCTGATATTCTTTGGTTTACATAGAAAGCTAATAAAGTCTTAGAAACTCAGGCAGGAACGTGAACGCAGGGAACCTCTATGTTCCAAAGGATCAGCCTGAAAAAGAAAGGAAAACACGGGGTGACCAAGCTTCTTCAAGCGAGGCCCAATATCTTTATTATTAAAAGGTACTTTTATACCTTGTCTTATTCATAGAGGGAAATGAAAGATGCAAAGTCATGTAGAGTCAGCCCAAATATTACATCTGTTTTGTCTTTATTGAAACCAGGGTTTTTTCTGCAAAGCTTTCCCATAAACAATATTGTGTACATTATCTTCTGGCCTTGGAGGCCTGTGAACATTTTATGACCCTCTTTTGATAAAGGCTGCTCAACCAGAAAACTTACTTTTCCTTAAATATTTTTTCTCTATATTTCTAATCTATGTCAACCTCAGAAAGTATTAAACAAGTTGCATTTCTCACAGAGCAAAGGTGCAGTAAGTTACAACAAAGAAAAAACCAATTAACTCAAAAGTCTGATGTGGTTAATTTCAAGGCTACACTTGTTTTTCTTACATTCCAACTACGTTAACTAATGCACTCCCAGGTGCACAGTGGGTAAGAGATATGGGAACTTAGCAACAAGCATTGGCCCAATAATAAAATCCTCCACCAGCACTACTCCAGTAACTTTTAACTCTTTAAAAGGCTCTATGTTTTAGGCTTTCTGTGCCTTTCACAGTCGGGAGCCTGTAAATAATCATATGCGTAGCTGCAAGCATCTAGATATACATGCTAAGCAAGCTAGAATGCTAACAGAGAGGGTTTAATTTGAAATATTCCTCTCATGTCCCAGAGGCTTATTCACTAAATCCCTAAGTTGATTTTCTCCAGAGAAAGGTGGTCAGGGTTAGCCCCCTGTTAATGTCAGAGGAGTTGGTGAAAGTCATGAAATAGTAAAACAGACAGATTCTGGTTTTGGGGTAGATGCTCAAGAAAACCTAGGGAGCCCATTGAGTCCTGAAGCCTTGCTTAACAGTTCTCTTCCACATGAACTTGTCATGAGTGGGATCTCCCGTGGTGGCTCCCGGCAGCTCAGTAAATATCCATCATTTCACATAGGTATAATGTTAAAGAAATAAAAAAGTTTTTTTCTTAGTTTGAGAATTCTTAGGATTATTCTCCTGCCTTTCATATATAACATACCACAGTGTTAATTGTGTGTTTTATGTTGTACATTACATTCCTAGTACTTATTTATCTTAAAACTGGAACTTTGTCCCTTGGGACCACTGATATTCAATTCCATCTCCCTCCATCCCATATTACTTCCTAACCACAAATCTGACCTCTTTTTCTATGAGTTTGCTTGTTTTTGAAATATGATTGTCCTACAACACCGTGTTGGGCTACCCTGATGGCTCAGTGGTAAAGAATCCTCTGCCTGCCAATGCAGGAGACACAGGTTCCATCTCTGGGTTGGGAAGATCCCCTGGAGACAGGAATGGCCCACTCCAGTACCCTTGCCTGGAAAATTCCATGGACAGAGGAGCCTGGCAGGCTATACAGTCCCTGGGGTTACAAAGAGTTGGACACGACTTAGCGACTGAACACACACAACAGTTAGTTCCTGATGAGTTAGTTTTAAGCAGGGATTGTCCTAGAAGAAGTGATACTTTATATGACAATCAGCAGGATCCCAAGGATGGGGGATTCAGCTCTGTGCCCTTCAAAGGTCATTTCCTTTTGAAGCATCAGGACAGCCCCCTTAGGACAGTCCTATTCTCCGGGTGGCTGTCTCAGTAGTTTTCAACTTTCTTTAGGAGTCCACCCTCCCACTTCCCTTGTAACTCACCTTCTTCCTGGGAGAAAGGAGAGGAGAAGAGCTTTGGAATAGAGGGTGGACCTGGATGCTGTTGACTTTCTGCGAAGACAACCCTGAAACCAAGTGTTCTCTCTTAAACTGTCCATCAAATACACATCTGATGCTTTCTAGGAACTCCAAATCAATTTATCACAATGATTTACTGCAAACTATTGGAAATATACCTGATGCACCCTGTAGTAATCCAAATGAGACCACAAACAAAAACAAGGCACACCTGTAGCTCATTTGTTCCCACTGTTTCAATTGCTTCAATTCAAACTTTTGCCAGGAGCAGATTAGATCATCTCCCAAACTGACTTCTGATTTAATGAAGTAGTTCATGCACAGTCATTTGGTTCTCTGAAATAATCCCTTTAAGAAAACACATTTCTCCTTTTCAAATGCAGCTTAGCCTTTTCTTGCCATGAACCGCTTTTGAATGTTACCATTGACTGTATTGAAATGAATGAATACATTATAAAGCACTTTATCTTGATTGCTGCCTGAAGTAATCTGTAAAGAGTATAATTGCCAGCTGTGTACCTTAGCTGTGTACGTAATTCCATTACTGGGCTCTTATGGAGCCATCAGTCCATGAATGGTCCTCTGCTTGACAAACCAGCCATCAAATCCCAAACTTGCCTAAATGGCACTCTTCAGGTCAGTTTACCCTAGCCCGATGAACCTGGCAGATGTTATCAGAATCCTTAGCTGCCCGGGTTGTTCTTAAGAGTCTGCTTAACAAGGCTGTCATGCTTCTGATAACCTGAGGTCACAGCTTCTGATCAAAGACTCCCTACAAGATCAAGTGGCCCCCTGCTTCCTTTCACTGTCCATAAATATCCTTAACAGGTAGTAACATTAATTTTAATTTTCTAGCCATATTTGTGTGGGACAGGGGCCAGCTACCTTTCCAAAGTGGGGTGGTGAGGAGGTTAATACTGTTTGCCTTTGTGTTGGGCTAGGGGTGACCCAGTTTCTCCAGATCTAAATATCCCATAGTCTACCAACAAAGATTAAATTAGTGGGGATTAAATTAAGTGGGGATGGGGGTCATTGAAAAAAACTCTCCTGCCAGCAGGCTAGTAAACCTTGGGTTCACACTTGGCCATGAATTTCTGTGTAATCTTAGGATTTTAGAAATAATGTTGTCCAGATCTCTCCTTTCGAAGTAACAGCTACCACTCGTCACAAGTTTAACATGTGCTAAAAATTGCTCTATGATGTATCTTATAGAAATTAATTTTTACAAAAAAACTTGGAGGTTGGTATTTTAATCTTTATTTTAGAGATGACATTTCTTCACCAGATTCTCACAGCAAATGGCAGATATGGGATTTGACTCAAGGTTTATCTGGCTCCAAATTTATGTGACAGAATTCCAAATAAGTAACTTGATATTTACTCACAAATAGTTTCAATGCCCTCATCCCCCAGTTTTTATACTTTAAGTAAGTTGAAAATATTATAGCACTGCACTTAACGGCACGCTAAGAAGTAGTAGCAATAGGATAAGCTGCCCCCTTAGGGACTTCCCTGGTGATCAGAGGCTAAGACTTTGAACTCCCAACATAGGAGCCTCGGGTTCTCTCCCTGCTCAGGGAACTAGACCCTACTGCCCTAACTAAGACCAGGTGCAGCCAAATCAATGTTTTTAAAAAGCTGCCCCTTTAGCGATTCCCAAACTCACAGTCTCAAGAAAACCTTCTTCACGTGTGTCAGCTTGCCAGTTCCTGGGATACTTGCTCCTGATTCCAAATGTCTAGGAACAATTTACCACCTAAAATTAAATCGGATCAGTTCAGTTCAGTCGCTCAGTTGTGTCCAACTCTTTGCGACCCCATGAATTGCAGCATGCCAGGCCTCCTTGTCCATCACCAACTCCCCAGGTTTACCCAAACTCATGTCCATCGAGTCGGTGATGCCATCCAGCCATCTCATCCTCTGTCGTCCCCTTCTCCTCCTGCCCCCAATCCCTCCCAGTATCAAGGTTTTTCCAATGAGTCAGCTGTTTGCATCAGGTGGCCAAAGTATTGGAGTTTCAGCTTAAACATCAGTCCTTCCAATGAATGTTGAGGACTAATTTCCTTTAGGATGGACTGGTTTGATCTCCTTGCAGTCCAAGGAACTCTCAAGAGTCTTCTCCAACACCACAGTTCAAAAGCATCAATTCTTCTGCATTCAGCTTTCTTTATAGTCCAACTCTCACATTCATACATGACTACTGGAAAAACCATAGCTTTGACTAGATGGACCTTTGTCAGATACTCCGCCCTTATCAGACCCTTTAGATATAGTCCTACCATGTGAAACAGAGCAACAGAAAACACTTCTGTTCCACTGAATGTTGACAATCATTCTTATTCTTATTCATGAATAGCATATCAAAATATGATACTGAAGGCCTTTGCATGTCCAACAAGAAGATATATATAACTAGGTAATATCAGGGTATAGAATTAAATCTTGGGAAGTGGTGGAAAGAGGAGAGAGGACCATAATCTAACTAGGCAGATAAAACCTGCAGTGAAGAGGGAATGCAAGGGTATGTCTTTACCTGCTGGGTGGAAACCCTCCAAATTCATGTCTGTGAATTATGGACAGTGTGTGTGTGTGTTTGTGCTCAGTTTGTGTCTGATCTGTGACCCCATGGACTGTAGCCTTCCAGGCTCCTGTGTCCATGCAGTTTCCCAGGCGAGAATACTGGATTGGGTTGCCATTTCCTTCTCCAGGGGATCTCCCTGAGCCAAACCTGTGGCCCCTACATTAGCAGGTGAATTCTTTACTACTGCACCACCTGGCATTATTCAAAAGAGGAATAAGAACATTGCTTTGGTTGGAATTCTTATACTGAGAGAGGCTGTGAGGAAATCAGATAACTTAGCTGGTCTCTGGGTCTGATTAGCCTTCTCTGTGGGGGAGTGGGTGGGGCAACTGACAGAAAGGAATCGATGCTGGTGGATATGTCCAAGGTCAGGAGGGCTCTGGGTTCCAGGGGTAAAGCAGCCCCACAGGAAACATCTAAGACTTTATCAATGTTGCCATCCTGCCCAGGACTTCCTCGGAGGCCAGGTGACTGAGCGCTAGCTCTGCCAAAGTTTGCAGAGACAAAAGCTCACCCTTGTTCTTTCTTCCACTTAGGAAATTAATAAAATGCAAGTCATCCCAGAGGCCCTGGGGAAGGTCCAGCTGTCCTGTGAGGGCAGCTCCTCTCTGTCCTGAGAGGTCATGACAATGCACTTTTAAAGGAACAGGCTCTCTGGTTGTTTCTGTACATCTGTTTACTTATTATAGCTTCCTCAACTGTCCTCATTTACTGGAGAAAATATAGCTATCTTAGTATGTAACTTGGGAAGAATGCGATGGGGAAAATGTGGCTGTTTATCACCCTCTGTGACCTTGAACCTGTTTTCAAAGTCATCTGTGCTTTGGTTGCTTCCTGTCTGAAGTGGATCACGTGGGTAAACACAGAAATATTGTTCTTCATTAAGCATTATCACATTGCCAGCTTCTTAGAGAAATGAAAAATTTTCTTATACCTTATGGCTCTTTCTTTCATTATTAACAACCTTTTCTAACAGAATTTTCTTAGAATCACAAACTGTTACAGCCAGAAGGGAGATAAGGAATGGAAAAAAGAACGTTTCCACTGTAAACGGCATTCAAATACAAAAGTCCTTACAAAGGTAAGGAAAGGCACTTCCAAGTCCCCATGCTGCCTTTGGAGTATGTTTTCTGTTTGTTCTGTTCTCAGTAGGGAGAAGATCTCATACTGTCCTAGGTACTATAAGCCTTTTATACACTTGAAAATTGCTGTTAGCTAACCCTGTAACCCTCTTGCCTCTAAACAGAATTACCTTGGTTCCTTTAACTTTTCCTGTTCTTTAGTTTTTAGCTCTCTAATCACTCCCGTGGCTTCTGAACTGACTGCAGTCTCTCTCACTTCCCCATTCATCGCAGGCACCAGAACCAGACTCAGGAAGGGTCTGCCCAGGTTTGCGAGGCTGAGCAGGGGATATGGCAGTGGACTGGCAGGCAGTGACTGCAAACGGCTTGTTAGTGGACAAACAAGGTGGGAAAGAGGAGAGGAGGCATCTTTGTGTAAGAGTTAGAAGTCAGACCTTTTACCCACCCTATCATTTACACTGAAGAGTTTTCCAAACAATGTCAGTGAAGTATTTCCTCACAAAGCATTTAACAAGGCTTAGCTGTGGGCTCAGTACTTCTGTGGGAATTCAGAAAACTGCCAGATTTTGGTTCTCAGGTTGAAAGCTGCCTGTGGGCAGTGTTTGTATTTTTCACCTAGTTTACAATGTTTTATTTAGCTACTGACATTTTAAAATTAGGATAGTTCACTTAAGAATTATCCAGATTTCTAGCTTCTTTTACTTTTTTTTTTTTGCCATGTAGCTTACGTACGGGATCTCAGTTCTCCAACTAGGGACTGAACTTGGGCCCCAACAGTAAAAGCACAGAATCCTAACCACCAGGCCACCAGGGAACCCCACTTCTTTCACATTCTGTAGGTTGGGAATATTAGACTGGCATGTCAGGCCTGGAATCATGTGCTAAAGCTGAGTAAGTGGCTCTCCTACCTGCCTGCCCACCCCCCACCCCACATCTCCCCCCGCCATGTGAATGGGAACTGCTTTCTAGTTCTCCTAAGTCCCACCTCACCCACTTGATGGACTGCACTGTGTCCTCCAAATTCATATGTTGAAGGCCTAACCCCTATTGACTAAGAAATGTAATCACAACCAGAAAGTAGAGAGTTATTTTATTTGGTGGGAATGTTTAGGACTCTGAGCCAGGGAAAACAGCATCTCAGGAGCTCTGAGAAAACTGCTCCAAGGAGGCAGGAAGGGAAATCAGGCTATATACAAGTTTGCAACAAAGGCATGTAGTCTTAACATCAAAGATCAGGTATCAAGTTAAAGAATTTAGCATTTTACCTATGGGAAGATGCAAGCTTCTGGACTTACTGAATTCATTCCTTTCATATGCACCTCAGCAATCTGGGGCCAATCCTGTTTCCTTGTTCATACTGCTTCTTGCATTCCCCCAGTTCCTTTGCAATCACCAGGGGCTTCCGCTGAATCAGTTTTGGGAGCCCTCATTCATATTTGGAGAAATCGCTGATGGCTGTGACATTTCTTGTTTATTGATATGGCAGGAGATATTTTCCTTTCATATGCCCAAGGTGACTATATTTGGAAATGGGACCTTTAAGAAGGCAATGAGGTTAAATAAGATCATAAGGGTGGAACCTGTGGTTATCCTAATGCAGCGGCCCCAGGTTTGATCCCTGGTCAGGGAACTAGATCTCATATGCAGCAGCTAAGAGTTCTCATGATGCAACTAAAGGTCCTACATACCACAATGAAGATGGAGGATCCTGAGTGCTGCAACTAGGAGCCATTGTAGCCAAATACATAAAGTCAAAAAACAAGGGTGGGGCCCTAATCCCAAGGGATTAGCATTCTTTTCTAAGAAGAGGAAGAAACACCAGAGAGCTGTCTCCTCTTTCCACGTGGGCAAAGGAAGAAGGCAACATCTATAAGTCAGGAAAAGGGGCTTCACCAGCAGCCAACTTGGAGGCACCTTGACCTCGGACTTCTAGTTTCCAGAACTAGAAACTGAATCTGTTGTTTAAGCCCTTGAGTCTGTGCTATTCTGTTTTGGCAGCCTGAGCAGACTGACACACCATGAGCCTCATTTACTTTGTGCGTTGCTTCTGTGGGCATTTGAGCTTGAGATTCCTGCTTTATGTCCTTGAGAGTAAAAAGTAAATATCCATGTCCTATGCTTTGTCTGCTAATGGGGAAAACGTTAAATGGAGACATCATTTGTGACAGGATGCAATGTAAGAGTTATACAAATGGATATCAAAGGACAGAACTATCAATGGGGGGCATGGAAGGAAGAAGAGAAGTTTTCACCACGTGAAGAGCATGTTGAAGGGATTTAAGAGATTCAGAAGATTTCAATGAACAGTGATGGAACTGAAGGCAGAAGCTAAGGTAGACAGAGGTGAAAGTGGATGGTGTGTTACAAAGTTTGGCTAGAGTTCAGGGTACACTGCATGTGAGAATTGTATGATAGGAGATAAGACTGGAAAAGGGGAGAAGAGTTGGATTATGATTCTGGAATGCCCCACCATAGAATTTGATTTAATTCTGGAGTAAATGAGGAGCACCAGGGGATGGAGGGTATGTTTTCATTCATTAATTATTAGGAACATCTAATGTGCCAAGTGCTGTAAATACAGTTGAGGACAGGATGGAACTAAGTCTCTGCCCTCCATGGAACTGATAGAAATGAACACTCAGATACAGAACATAGTGTCAATAGAACACAGTGTCAGAGAGTGATGAGCGTTACAATGAAAGGTGAAGCAGCGTAAGGTGCAGAGTGGATACGGCAAGAGCTGGTATAGATAGATGCAGGTCAGGAAAGGCCTGGTATTTGGGTAGAATCCTGGATGAAGTCAGAGAATGAATCATGGATCATCTGTTCTAGACAGAGGGAACACACGTGCAAAGGTCCTGAGGCAGGAACACAGTTACATTCAAAGAACAATATAGGCCAATCTGGCAGGAGTAAGCAACTGGAAGAATGGTGGGGAGTGAGGCTGAGGGAGTCAGGGATCAGATCTTCTCCAGGAAGGGAACTCCAATGTAGTGTGAAGGATGGATCAGGGATGAAGACTGGAAGGGGGAGAATGCTCATGCCTATGGGAATGATGGGAGTCTGAGCCATCACAAGGGCAATGGAGTTAGAATTGTAGAGTCATACTCTAGATGGGGGTATTTTGGACCAGGACACAAATAAAGTCCCCAAACAGAGCTGGCCTTGGGTGAATAAAAGACTTTGAGACAGAATGAGATGGGGTACTTACTTCCCAGTTTCTGGATCAATAATGTGTGATGGCAGTTGTCAGAGAAGGAGGAGAACCACAGCTCTCTCTCTCTCCCAATGTTCAGCACATCAGTCTGTGTCCCAGAGGAGGATGAAGGAAGAGACAGAACTCATTTGCTTCCACAGCTCAGAAGCCTGGGCAGTCTCCATGGGGAGACAGCACAAATGTTCTCCCCCTGAAAGATACAGCAACTCTATTTCTTATCACTACAGGCCTGGCAAATGTCCCAGACATCCTGGTTTGGTCTAAGCCTCGAATGAAATGACTTGTTCTAACAAGTGGAAATAAAAAACGTGAAAGGCATTGCAGGGGGAGGGTAAATACAGTCCAGAATGTGGGTTGGCTTGGTACAGCTTCTTCTTGGCACATTTTCTTTTGTTGATTAAGCTTCAGTGAGGAGGAGGGATGGTTCTTTGAGAGCCATATAAAGCTCTGCCTCCAGAGTGCAACGGAGCAGTCACCTTTGGCATTCTTCTCTACTAATATTTTACCCTTGGTATTTTCCCTTTTCCTTCTTGCTTGGCTGTGAGAATTACGATGAGCTCCTTAGGAAAGAATGCTGGGCTTTCTCTGTTGCCCCCAGCTGTGGGCAAACGTTCAAAAAAGAAGGCGTCGACGGTAAACATCTGTGGAAAGAGTGCCCTCTGTTGGTATAATCTATTTGTCATTGGCTGCCTTGCCTTGGCAATTGCTTCCTTATCATTTCATTAAATAAATTGGTGGAGAAAAGCAAAAGGTATTGTTGTTGGGATAAATTAATTTCACCCAATGTTTCTAGAGCCTTCATAAACAGTCCTCATCCTTACTTGGCCATGGTTTCTGAATCTTCGGGCCTGCCTTTCTTTGGGATTTACACTTAAGCTTTTACTAATTCATGGGGAAAAAAAAAGGTAAAAAGGGCTGCAATTCAAGGCTTGCAGGGAGTATTGATAAAATTCATTGGATCAATTTCTGCCCCCCATTTCTATTACATCTATTGTCTACTCAGTTTTTGAATGCTTGAGGCCTCTCAGAATCTTAAATCATGGAATTCCCTGGTGGTCCAGTGGCTACTAAGACCCCATACTCCCAATGCAGGGGGCCAGGGTTGAATCTCTGGTCAAGGAACTAGATCTCACTTGCCACGACTAAGACCTGACACAGCCAAATAAATAATTTTTTTTTAAAGAATCTTAAATGAAAAAGGTACAGTCCTTGTCTTTGCTGAGCTTGGAGGCGATGGGAAAGATGGACGAGGAAACCATGTTATAACACTGGGAGACAAATATTGAGGTGTAAACATTGAATTGGGTGCTCAGAGGGGAATGAACTTTTTTGGTTATTCAAACTCAAAGGTGAAAAAAATGAAAGCCTCCCTGACCTGAATTTTTTCTCCTGACAGTAACATCTCTCCTATGCACTAGAACTCAAAATTCTATGAACAAGTTATGGTGGATTTAATATATTTCTGTATTACTAATCCAAGGAATGATTTCAGATCTGAAAGGACTGCATTAATATGTCATCTGGTATCATTATAATTCAAATGTCCCAGGGAAATTTTTTTTTTTTAATAACCTGAACACTTGGAGAGACTCAGTGTCTCTAGTTTTAACTAATTAACAAAGAAAGTGGAGTCACTCAGTCGTGTCCGACTGTTTGCAACCCCATGGACTGTAGCCTACCAGGCTTCTCCATCCATGGGATTCTCCAGGCAAGAATACTGGAGTGGGTTGCTATTCCCTTCTCCAGGGGATCTTCCCAACCCAGGGATCAAACCCTGGTCTCCTGCATTGCAGGCAGATGCTTTGCTCTCTTGCAGAACACCACGGTACAATGAAAAAAGTTATGTGTGAGTTTCGCTAGAAGTCAAATTTTGGTAGAAATTATTTTTCTTCACAGAAGAGGAGAGTTGTACTTAATGAGTCCTTCCAAATATGGTTCTTTGCGGGGAGAAGCTTGCCCCTTCCCCCGTTCTCTTGTGACATTTACTCACTGGCTCTAACCCAAGGCCTTGTACATATGTGGTTCTGACCATTACCCAGGGCCCCAGGGACCCTTAACTTTTTATTTTGTTCTATTTGGAAAATTTATTAATGCATTTTTCAGAGTGTTATTTTTGTTTACTTTCTCTATGCTCCAAGCCTTCTACATGAGAAAAACTTTAAATAAAACTGGGAGAAAGAGATTGGGGATTGGTGTGGAGAGAAACCATTCTGATGAGCTCTCTTGGCTATAAATCTAGAAAAAAGATGGTGGTGGGATTTGAGGGGTATCCCTCTTTTCAGCAGACACAATTGGTATTATTATTTTATTTAAATTATTTATTTTATTTTAGAATAGGAAGTATTTGGCATTTGCATAAATTTGGTCATCTTTTAAAATTTCTCTTTCATTTTTTTAAACTCTCAATTGTGCATTAAAGACAACATTTCTATCCCTTCAAGTGGAACCAATAACCTTTCTCTCTCACAGGACAGATTTCGCTAGGACTCCAGCCTTGGTTCACTTTATCTCTATTGCTCTGACTATGCTTTGTTCAAAAATATCTTCTAAACACAAGAATTCCTAAGGGGAGTTTGGAGAGGGACCCACAAAGTCCTTAGATTGAGGACTGTTGTGCTGACTTGTTCCCTTAGAACTGGACCTGGAACAACAGACTGGCGCCAAATCAGGAAAGGAGTACGTCAAGGCTGAATATTGTCACCCTGCTTATTTAACTTCTATGCAGAGTACATCATGAGAGATGCTGGGCTGAATGAAGCACAAGCTGGAATCAAGATTGCTGGGAGAAATATCAATAACCTCAGATATGCAGATGACACCATTCTTATGGCAGAAAGTGAAGAGGAACTAAAGAGCCTCTTGATGAAAGTGAAAGAGGAGAGTGAAAAGTTGGCTTAAAACTCACCATTCAGAAAACTAAGATCATGGCATCCAGTCCCATCAGTTCAGTTCGGTTCAGTTCAGTTGCTCAGTTGTGTCCAACTCTTTGCTATCTCATGGACTGCAGCATGCCAGGCTTCCCTGTCCATCACCAACTCCCGGAGCTTACTCAACTCATGTCCATTGAGTGGGTGATGCCATCCAACCATCTCATTCTCTGTCATCCCCTTCTCCTCCCACCTTCAATCTTTCCCAGCATCAGGGGCTTTTCAAAGGAGTCAGTTCTTCACATCAAGTGGCCAAAATATTGGAGTTTCAACTTCAGCATCAGTCCTTGAAATGAATACTTAGGACTGATATCCTTTAGGATGGACTGGTTAGATTTCCTTGCAGTCCAAGGGACTCTCAAGAGTCTTCTCCAACACCACAGTTCAAAAGCATCAATTCTTCTGTGTTCTTTATAGTCCAACTCTCATATCACACATGACTACTGGAAATACCATAGCTTTGACTAGATAGCCCTTTGTTGGCAAAGTGATGTCTCTGCTTTTTAATATGTTGTCTAGGTTGGCCATAACTTTTCTTCCAAGGAGCAAGCATCTTTTAATTTCATGGCTGCAGTCACCTTCTGCAATGATTTTGGAGCCCCTCAAAATAAAGTCTGTTACTGTTTCCATTGTTTCCCCATCTATTTGCCATGAAATGATTGGACCAGATGCCGGGATCTTAGTTTTCTGAATGTTGAGTTTTAAGCCAACTTTTTCACTCTCCTCTTACTGGTCCCATCACTTCATGGCAAGTGTATGTATAGATATGAGAGTTGGACTATAAAGAAAGCTGAATGCAGAAGAATTGATGCTTTTGAACCATGGTGTTGGAGAAAACTCTTGAGAGTCCCTTGGACTGCAAGGAGATCTATTCAGTCAATTCTAAAGGAAGTCAGACCTAAATATTTATTGGAAGGACTGATGGTGAAGCTGAAACTCTGATACTTTGGCTACTTGATGTGAAGAACTGACTCCTTGGAAAAACCCTGATGCTTGGAAAGATTGAAGGTGGGAGGAGAAGGGGACAACAGAGGATGAGATGGTTGGATGGCATCACCCACTCGATGGACATGAGTTTGAGCAAGCTCTGGGAGTTGGTGATGGACAGGGAAGCCTGGTGTGCTGCAGTTCATGGGGTCACAAAGAGTCAGACACGACTGAATGACTGAACTGAACTGTGCTGACTTGAAATAAAAACCTTAAATTGACTTGAGAAGCTCTGAGGCTCCATGTAGCTTTGAACCGGCTCTGTCCTGAGCCAGTTTCAATGATCCATTACGGCTGGAGGCATAAGGCTGTGTGTATACACTGATGGTGGACAATC
Organism: Aepyceros melampus; assembly: GCA_006408695.1. Classification (NCBI taxonomy): domain Eukaryota; kingdom Metazoa; phylum Chordata; class Mammalia; order Artiodactyla; family Bovidae; genus Aepyceros; species Aepyceros melampus. Next base: position 400,741 of record SJXQ01011919.1, read on the forward strand.
AAGCCTTTTTTTTTTTAAAGATTATTTTTTTCATGTAGACCATTTTTAAAAAGTCTTTACTGATTTTGTTACAATATTGCTTGTGTTTTATGTTTTTGGTTTTTTGGCCTCAAGGCAGGTGGGATTCCTGACCAGGGACTGAACCCCTGCCTTCTGCTTTGGAAGCACTGAGTTTTAACCACTGGACCAACAGGGAAGTGCCAATTAAGCCTTTTAATTATGTTTACCATCTTTTGGTAGGAGCAGAGGTACTAAATTAAGGATAGAATTTAAACACAATACTCAAAATGGCAATGAGAAGGGAACAGAGGTGAGGGGAGAGGCAGGACAGAGTAGACTGGGGAGAGAACCTGAGCTCCTCTGGCCCTGTCACTCGTGGGCTGTGGGTCCTGGAGTCAGCCACGGGTGTGCTCTGGGGCTCATTTTTCCTGTCTTTAAAGTTATCAGTAGTGTGCTGCTACGGGGTACCTCAGGAAGGAGGAGGGGCAGATGGGAGGTGACATGGTTGGAAGTAGGGGGTCCCCATCTCTTTCTACCTGAACAGCACAGTTTTATTCTGTTTTAAATATTTGATTTCATCCTAAGATATTGTTTGAGGAAAGCTAAAGATCTTTTTTGATCCAGCAAAACAAAACATGACCCTCAGTCCCAGAAAAAAACCTTTCAAAAATATTTGAACCAATGATTCCTACTTTCCTACATGCTTCGGAATTCTATGAGACTCAGAGCGGTGGTATTTGTTGTTTTACTGCCCACCTGTTGGCTCAGATGGTAAAGAATCCTCCTGCAACGCAGGGGACCCAGGTTCAATCCCTGGGTCAGGAAGATCCCCTGGAGAAGGGAATGGCTCCCTACTCCAGTATTTTTGCCTGGAGAATTCCATGGATAGAGCAGCCTGGTGGGCTGCAGTCCATGAGGTCACAAACAGTTGGACATGACTGAGAGACTAACACTTTCACTTTCATCCATGATGACTTCCTTCTGCTTTTTCTGCACTTACCTGTGACTATTATGACAAAGTCTGAAGCTGCCAGAAGCCACCACAGTTAGCTTAGGCATTGAGCAGTCCAAAAGCAGTCAGTCAGAGATGGGTCCTGGTGGCAGCATTTAATTGCAGAATGAAGCCTCACTTGTGGCTACACTGTCTTCCAGGGTTTTCAGTTATATGAGTCAATATATTGCTTCATTATTATTATGTCTTGCTTAAGCTATTTAGAGTTTTCTACCACTTGCCACCCAAAGATATCTCATCAAATCAGATGGTGATTAAAAGAAAATCAGTAGATGTTTATTGATATTTGTAGAGTATAAATAGATTTTTAAATGCTTAAGATAAAAATAAAGGGATTATTTCTGTCAGTAAAAAAAAAAACTTTAATATGTTGTCCTTTGTGTATGGAAATGGCAGGGTTCTGATTTCCTATCAATAGGACATTCCCTTTGCTTGGTTTACTTAACTAGTTAGAAAAACTCTTACCTCCTAAAGCAATTAAATGGATAGTCTTGGTCTTACTAACATGTTTGGACCATCTGAATTCACATGGAGTAGATAAGTTATGAAGCACACTGAAGGAAATGGGGCTAAAATCAGTCTCCTATACTGCTTTGTGAGAGTGTACATTGTAATAGCTTTATTTTTTGGCATGCTGCATGGCAGGCATGTGAGATATCAGTGCCCATCATTCATTCAGTTGCTCAGTCATTCCGATTTTTTGTGACCCCATGAACTGCAGCATGCCAGGCCTCCCTGTCCATCATCAACTCCCGGAGTTCCCTCAGACTCACCTCCATCGAGTCTGTGATGCCATCCAGCCATCTCATCCTCTGTCTTCCTCTTTTCCTCCTGCCCCCAATCCCTCCCAGCATCAGGGTCTTTTCCAGTGAGTCAACTCTTCGCATGAGGTGGCCAAAGTACTGGAGTTTCAGCTTTAGCATTATTCCTTCCAAAGAAATCCCAGGGCTGATCTCCTTCAGAATGGACTGGTTGGCTCTCTTTGCAGTCCAAGGGACTCGCAAGAGTCTTCTCCAACACCACAGTTCAAAAGCATTAGTTCTTCAGCACTCAGCCTTCTTCACAGTCCAACTCTCACATCCATACATGACTACTGGAAAAACCATAGCCTTGACTAGATGGACCTTTGTTGGCAAAGTAATGTCTCTGCTTTTCAACATGCTATCTAGGTTGGTCATAACTTTTCTTCCAAGGAGTAAGCGTCTTTTAATTTCATGGCTGCAGTCACCATCTGCAGTGATTTTGGAGCCCAAAAAATAGAGTCAGTTCCCTTATCAGGGATTAAACCAAGGCCCCCTCATAGTGGAAGTACAGAGTCTTAACCTCTGGACTGCCAGGGAAGTCCCTGTAATAAATTTTAAAGGGCAATTTGATAATATTATCAAAGGCCTTAGAACTGTGATCTTACTTTGATGTAGCAATCCCATCTCTGGAAACTTACCCTAAGGAAATAACTACTGATGTAAACAAAATCTTAGCTATAGAGATGTTCATTTCAGCTCTGATTATAAGCACACACACACACACTATTCTGGGTAGAACTATGTCTCCTCCTTAATTTCCCCCCACCAACTCACAAATGCATCTGTTGAAGTCCTGGTGCCAGTAACTCAGACTGTAATTATATTTGAAGATAGAGCCTTTAGAGTGAAAATCAAAACAAAATGAGGTTACATGGGTGGGCCCTAATCCAATATGAATGGCTCTTATAAGAGAGAAGATTCAGTTACAGTCAAACACAGAGGGAAGACTGTATAAAGATGCTGGAGGAAGACAGCCATCTGTAAACCAAGGAGAGAGGTTTCAGAATGAAACCAACCCTGTGGATACCTTGGTTTAGAGCTTCTGGCCTCAGGAACAGTGAGAAAATAAACTTTGTTGTTTAAGTCTGTGGTACTTTGTCATAGCAGACCTAGTGCATACATCTGTACACACACACACAGACACACACACACTACACACAGACACCACACACACACAGACACACACACACACACCACACACACACAGGAAAACCTAAATGCCAGCAATAGGGTATTAGTTAAATGTATGTGGTTCATTTGTACAATGGAACTCCATTCATCCATTTGAAGTGATACAGATGAATACTGTCAGGGAAGACTGTTGTAGATATATCATTAGGTAATACAAATGATTAAACAGTGTGTGTAGTATAATCCTATATTTGTTATATATAAATATATATATACATATACATACATAACAAATATTAATTTGGCCTAAGAGATGATACATGCTTTTGTTCAGGAAAGAAAGAAATTGGCAATGCTGGCAGCTGATCATGAAGTTCTCAAGTAAATATTAATGATAATCACAGAATATAAACAATGTTCAGACAAGGCCACTCTGATCATGTTTGGAAGATGAAGACAAAGTTACTCTCAGCTCAGTTCAGTAGCTTCCGACTCTATGACCCCATGGACTGCAGCATGCCAGGCTTCTCTGTCCATTACCAACTCCCAGAGCTTGCTCAAACTCATGTCCATCGAGTTGGTGATGCCATCTAACCATCTCATCCTCTGTTGTCCCCTTCTCCTCCCACCTTCAATCTTTCCCAGCATCAGGGGCTTTTCAAAGGAGTCAGTTCTTCACATCAGTGGCCAAAGTGTTGCAGTTTCAGCTTCAGCATCAGTCCTTCCAATGAATATTCAGGACTGATTTCCTTTAGGATGGACTGGTTGGATCTCTTTGCAGTCCAAGGGACTCTCAAGAGTTTCTCCAACATACCACAGTTCAAAAGCATTAATTCTTTGATGCTCAGCTTTCTTTATAGTCCAACTCTCACATCCATTCAGGACTACTGGGAAAACCATAGTTATGACTAAATGGACCTTTGTTGGCAAGGTAATGTCTCTGCTTTTTAATATGCTGTCTAGGTTGGTCAAGGTTTTTTCTTCCAAGGAGCAAGCATCTTTTAATTTCATGGCTGCAGTCACCATCTGCAGTGATTTTGGAGTCCAAATAAATAAAGTCTCTCACTGTTTCCATTGTTTCCCCATCTATTTGCCATGAAGTGATGGGACTGGGAAGTGAGAAAAAGTCCAACTCTCACATCCATTCAGGACTACTGGGAAAACCATAGTTTTGACTAAATGGACCTTTGTTGGCAAGGTAATGTCTCTGCTTTTTAATATGCTGTCTAGGTTGGTCAAGGTTTTTTCTTCCAAGGAGCAAGCATCTTTTAATTTCATGGCTGCAGTCACCATCTGCAGTGATTTTGGAGTCCAAATAAATAAAGTCTCTCACTGTTTCCATTGTTTCCCCATCTATTTGCCATGAAGTGATGGGACTGGGAAGTGAGAAATAGATTTACGGGACTAGATCTGATAGAGTGCCTGATGAACTATGGACAGAGGTTCGTGACATTGTACAGGAGACAGGAATCAAGACCATCCTCAAGAAAAAGAAATGGAAAAAAGCAAAATGGCTGTCTGAGAAGGACTTACATATAGCTGTGGAAAGAAGGGAGGCGAAAAGGAAAGATATACTCATTTGAATGCGGAGTTCCAAAGAATAGCAAGGAGAGATAAGAAAGCCTTCCTCAGCGATCAGTGCAAAGAAATAGAGGAAAACAATAGAATGGGAAAGACTAGAAATCTCTTCAATAAAATTAGAGATGAAGTGAAGTGAAGTTGCTCAGTCGTGTCTGACTCTTTGCTACCCCGTGGACTGTAGCCCACTAGGCTCCTCCATCCATGGGATTCTCCAGGCAAGAATACTGGAGTGGGTTACCATTTCCTTCTCCAGGGGATCTTCCCAACCCAGGGATCGAACCCAGGTCTCCTGCATCGTAGGCAGACGCTTTAACCTCTGAGCCACCAGGAAGCCCCAAAATTAGAGATACCAAGGAAAATTTTATGCAAAGATGGGCTCAATAAAAGACAGAAATGGTAGGGACCTAACAGAAGCAGAAGATATTAAGAAGAGGTGGCAAGAATACACAGAAGAACTGTACAAAAAAGATCTTCATGACCATTTATTGACTATGCCAAAGCCTTTGACTATGTGGATCACAATAAGCTATGGAAAATTCTGAAAGAGATGGGAATACCAGACCACCTGACCTGTCTCTTGAGAAACCTCTATGCAGGTCAGGAAGCAACAGTTAGAACTGGACATGGAACAACAGACTGGTTCCAAATAGGAAAGGGAGTACGTCAAGGCTGTATATTGTCACCCTGCTTATCTAACTTATATGCAGATTGCATCATGAGAAACGCTGGGCTGGAAGAAATACAAGCTGGAATCAAGATTGCCAGGAGAAATATCAATAACCTCAGATATGCAGATGACACCACCCTTATGGCAAAGTGAAGAGGAACTAAAGAGCCTCTTGATGAAAGTGAAAGTGGAGAGTGAAAAAGTTGGTTTAAAGCCCAACATTCAGAAAACTAAGATCATGGCATCCAATCCCATCACTTCATGGGAAATAGATAGGGAAACAGTGGAAACAGTGGCTTTATTTTTCTGGGCTCCAAAATCACTGCAGATGGTGACTGCAGCCATGATATTAAAAGACACTTACTCCTTGGAAAGAAAGTTATGACCAAACTAGACAGCATATTAAAAAGCAGAGACATTACTTTGCCAACAAAGGTCCATCTAGTCAAGGCTATGGTTTTTCCAGTGGTCATGTGTGGATATGAGAGTTGGGCTATAAAGAAAGCTGAGTGCCGAAGAATTGATGCTTTTGAACTGTGGTGTTGGAGAAGACTCTTGCGAGTCCCTTGGACTGTGAGGAGATCCAACCAGTCCATCCTAAAGGAAATCAGTCCTGGGTGTTCATTGAAAGGACTGATGTTTAAGCTGAAACTCCAATACTTTGGCCACCTAATGTGAAGAGCTGACTCATCGGAAAGACCCTGATGCTGGGAAGATTGAGGGCAGGAGGAGAAGGGGACAACAGAGGATGAGATGGTTGGATGGCATCACTGACTCAATGGGTCTGAGTGGACTGCGGGAGTTGGCGATGGACAGGGAGGCCTGGTGTGCTGCGGTTCATGGGGTTGCAAAGAGTCATACATGACTGAGCGACTGAACTGAACTGAACTGATGGGACTCAATGCCACGATCTTAGTTTTCTGAGTGTTGAGCTTTAAGTCAACTTTTTCACTCTCCTCTTAACTTGCGTCAAGAGGCTCTTTAGTTCTTCACTTTCTGCCATGAGGGTGGTGTCATCTGTATATCTGAGGTTATTGATAGTTCTCCTGACAATCTTGATTCCAGCTTGTGCTTCATGCAGTCCAGCATTTCTATGATGCACTCTGCATATAAGTTAAATAAGCAGGGTGACAATATTCAGCCTTGACCTACTCCTTTCCCAATTTTGAACCAGTCTGTTGTTCCATGTCCCACTCTAACTGTTTCTTCTTGACCTGCATACAGATTTCTCAGGTGGCAGGTAGGATGATCTGCTATTCCCATCTCTTGAAGAATTCCCCACAGTTTGTTGTGATCCACATAGTCAAAGGCTTTGGCATAGTCAGTAGAGCAGAAATAGATGTTTTTCTGGAACTCTCTTGCTTTTTTGATGATCCAACAGATGTTGGCAATTTGATCTCTGGTTCCTCTGCCTTTTCTAAATCCAGCTTGAACATCTGGAAGTTCACAGTTCATGTACTATTGAAGCTTGGCTTGGAGAATTTTGAGCATTACTTTCTAGTGTGTGAGATGAGTGCAATTGTGTGGTAGTTTGAACATTCTTTGGCATTGCCTTTCTTTGGGATTGGAATGGAAACTGACCTTAACTTCTCAGTATCTCCCAACACAAGTGACCGCTACTTTCTTTTTAAGCTAATGACAGCTGTCACCCTCTTTAGTTTTTCCCCTTGCAAGATATTTATCACCAGCTTGCCTCTTCTTCTTGATGGAATCCTATCCAGATTTTATCTCTGCTTCCTTGATTTCTCCTTGAAAGTACAGTAGCCCCCCCCATCTGTGGTTTTGCTTTCTGTGGTTTCAGTTAACCAAGGTAGATCTATGTCCAAAAAGATTAAATGAGAGTAGTTCCAGACATAAACAATTCATTAGTTTTAAATTGCACACCGTCCTGAGTAGCATGATGCAGTGTCTCGCTATCCCGCTTGGCCCTGCAGATCATGTGAACCATCTTTTCGTCCAGTGTTTCCTGTCCACTAGTCGCTTAGTAATCGCGCTTGTATTCAAGCATTTTACTTAATAATGGCCCCAAAGCTCAAAAGCAGTTATTGGTGCTGGCAATTCAGATATTCTCTCACTGTGCCTAATTTATAAATTAAACTTTATCATAGCTATGTATTATAAGAAAAAACATAGTATTTATAGGGCTTCATATTATCTGACGTTTTGGGCGTCCACCAGGGGTCTTATATCCATAAAATGCCCAAATCCTATAAGAAACTTATCCAAATTCCTCTTTACAGAGAGGTCCCACGTGTATTCCTGGTGCTTTCAGTCAATGGGCTTTTACAATTCTAAAAGAGATAAAATTGTTCCTTTCCCACTCATGAGGACTGGCTGGAAATACCATGTGAGTTTTACATGGTGTGCAGCAAACCACAGGGCCCCACCTGTTAGGGCCCCTGTGGGAGCCACTGAGGTGCTTTTTATTGAAGAGGGCAGCTTCATTTGCTCTGTGCCAAGCTGGTTACAAGGACCTTAGGTTGCAAGATAAGGCCAAAGATTTTGGGTTCAGTCCCTGTTTCTCAGAAGCCAGATCACTCCTCGAGGGCTCTCTGTGACTGGGGCATAGGTTTTCCCTGTTTGTGGGACCTGCTGCCACTGGCCTCCTCCCTAGTGAGCCTTCTATCCTGGTTCAGGCTTCCCCTCTCAGCACCAGCCTCATTCAGGATGGGTGAGATGTTAGCTTTCTATCACTCCTAGCTTCTATTTCTAGCTCTGCTACTAGAATGTAATAACCTGCTGAGCCTGGGATGCTCAGTTGCCAAACATAGACTTGGCTTGGGAATGAAGGAGGAAAAATCACCACTCACTCCTTTACAGCAGTGAGTTCAGGACACATCAATCTGTGAATTGCATGCTGGCACACATTCTAGAAAGAGCTGAATGTATATCCTAAAATGTTAAAAGTGGATGTCTTGCCATGGTGATATTATGGATCATTAAAAATGTTTACCTTAACCCTGGAAGTCCAGTGGTTAAGACTCTATGCATTCACTGCTGGGGGTACAGATTCAATCCCTGGTTGGGGAAGTTTCACATGCCATACTATGCAGCCAAAAACCAAAAAAAAAGTTTACATATATTGCTTATTTTTATTATCCACACATTGTTTTTATTTTTATTCAATTGTAAGCAACAGCAGAATGAACACAACATTCAGCAACTCCAGATGGGCTTTTCTCATACTAGAGAGGAGTGATGAATTTAACAGGCACAGATTTTCAGATTTCTGATAACCTCTCACCCAGCCCTGCAGCTCATCTAGATGGCCACATTTTAACAGAGAAGTGACTCTCTCCCTATTGCTTTTTTTCCACTATTGCCCTTTAAGGGGCCAGAGCAGGACACTGGCACCCAGTAACCAGCTTGACATGTACCATGTGGGGGGTGCTGTTAATGGATATGCCAGCCTCTGGTTGTCTTGGTGAGAGATGGAGCTGTGAAAACACAAGCCATGACGATGCTACCCCACACAAATCTGGGCTTAGGCTCAAATAGGTGGAGGCAATCCATCTTTTTTTTTTTTTTCTTTTTCAACCTCACTTAAAGATTCTCTGATACTCTATTCTAATACTGTAAACTTGGTCATTTTACCAGATTTTTTGTCTTCATTAAATTCTCAGTTTGCTATCCTTATATTAAAATTTTGATGGCCCTCTCATAGCACCAAAAATAGTTTCCCAAATGGGGTTCAAATTTGATCAAAACATAAACCTCCTAGAATTATAGAGGACAGGCAGAAGTAAACCCTAAACCTAAATCTCACAGCTCAGGGCTTTGGAACTTGAAGGGGTGAAATCTACATGCATCGCTGAACTGAAACTCTGCTTGGGAAATTCCCAGAAGGCTTCCATCTCCTCCTCTACTTCCCAGACAGCTGCCTGCTGAGTTTGGGCACACAGCCATCCCATTCAGCCCGGTGACACGTGCCAGCCATGGGGCCCCAAACTTTTCACCTTTTGAGGAGAGACTCCGGTGTGAATTTGCCACAATGGTCTCCATAACTGCTGCTGATAATGGGCTTGCCTCATTTAGCGGCCAGTCCTGCTAAACCAGACAGACATAGCAGACCCATTCTCCTGGGGGTCCCAGGCCCACATAATCCTAGAGGACTGTGTCATTGCTGATGTTCCTGCCCTTCATGTTGACCACTAGGAACGGTGCCCTAATGGCTGGGAGCATTCAGTTCTGTCAAGAACAACATGCAGCATTTATCAACTGGATCAACTCTACCCACTGCAGTGCTCGTGGGCTGGTTCTTCACCTCAACCTGGGTAAGCATCAGCGCAGCTCGTGACACCTCCTGTCCCATCCCCCACACCCTGTATTTGACCAATTGCGTCGCAGGGTAAAGCGAGACTGATAACAGGGGGTAGCAGCAGTCTGCCTCTAATTTTTCTTACGTTGAACATTTGCTTTCAAAATAAGAAAAATATGTTATTTGTTTTTAGCCACTAAAAAGAAAACAGGATGAGAAGGAAGAAAAAATGAAAGAAGAAACAGGGCCTTCTGTAGCGGATGTTTAAGTGTGTCGGTGTACCATGCGTTTATGGTATCCCTGGAGGTTGGCATTCTCCAGAATTCTGGAGTCACGGTGAGACCGGCTGGGACCCTTAGCTGCAGTGCTGCAATGCTTGCACCTGGACGCACCTCTCCTTGAGCAACAAAATACAAATAAAATTTATGAGATTAAAAATAACTGCAGACATGCAATAGTTGAGATGAATTTTGGACACAAGATAGAAAGACCAAAGAAACCCCAACTGCCACTTTTGAAGAGCCTGGAGCAAAAGTAGGGTACTGGACATGCCCCATCCCCCCGCCACCTAAGGGGTGGGCAAAACACCTAAGCCACCCCTCGACCTGGCCCTTGGACACATCTCTACCCTCACCCCATAGAAGGAACCAGTGTGCTAGCTCCCTAAGGAGCTAGCAAGTCAGGGAATCTGCTGTTTGTTCTCATATGCCCCCCTGTTGCAGGAGGGGCCACAATAAAGTCTCCTGGAAGGAAAGGTAGAATCAGAAATTATTTCTTTTTATCAGTGTTTTCCCCAGTATTGAAGTGTACCCGTTGGAATACAAACTTAGTTTAGTCCTACAGGCAAATGCATTTTTAAAACAGTTTTTGATGGTGTACGAGTATTGTGTATTAGAAAAAATATATTAACATCCATCAAAGCATGATTTCCTAGTAGTGATATAACTTAAAAAAACCTGAAATCTGTTTATGCAAAAATGCAGGCCAATTGATATAGACATCTTATGTGAATTGCGGTACAGGTGGTCCATGGATATGGCAAAAATCAAGATGACATACACGACTTTATACCAGGAAACACTGGCAGAATTTGCTTACTTAGACTTCTCTGAAATGAGGTGAGGTTTGAGCTGTGATTCAAAGCAGGGCTTCCAAACACTAGACTGAAGTGATGTGGGGTTGGCTGAGGGCTTGTGAAAACACATTCCAGGTCCCTACCTAGACATCTTAGTGCAGGAGATTTGAGATGGGGCCCTGGGCTTTGTCTTTTCATGATAGTTTTCTGATGACTCGGGTGCAGCCAGGTTTGGGAAACTTGAAGGAAGTGATACCTCCTTGAGCCTGAAGATCAGTTGTTTTCAATAATTAAACCTATTTGAAGTATTTGCTGGCTGTGAAGTCTATGAACCGTTGTTGACATCAACGTGGCTTTGAAAACTTTTAATTTTTAAACTGTGCTTCTGGGTCTCAGCATCAGGGGTGAGTGTCAATTAAACACAACACAAGTGAGCACACTATATCCCAGCCCCAAACACATTATCTGATTTAACCAACTAAACAAACAGGAGTGAGTTACACCATTAGGCTCAACAGAGCTGCTAGAGCAAACCAGTGGCTTGGTGCCGCCCAGGCATGGGAGTAATAAAGTGTGTGTTTCTGGTGGGGAGGAGGTGCTCAGGTAGGAGCCATTTCCCTGCAAATTTATGTTTACTCAGGGCTTCCCTGGTGGCTCAGATGGCAAAGAATCTACCTGCAAAGTGGGAGACCTGGGTTTGATTCCTGGGTTGGGAAGATTACCCTGGAGGAGGGAAATGGCTCCCCACTCTAGTTTTCTTGCCTGGAGAATTCTGTGGACAGAGGAGCCTGGTGGGCTACAGTCCATGGGGTTGCAAAGAGTTGGACACGGCTGAGCGACTAACACTTTTTGGGGAATTTCAGAGGAATACTGTGATGCAACTGGGAGGGAGGTCCTGGGTGGAAGCACTCTGGGAGGGAAACCCTGGGCTGGGGCCACCTGAGTCTTGTGAGAAGGTAATTGGGAGGCGTGTGGGTGAGGAGGGCTGAGAAACCAGGAAGCTGCAGTTGTGCTAGGCAAGGATGAGAACTGACGGGAAGCTGGTAGCGGTAGAGAGGCACAGTGACTTTACTGAGGGGCTGGTAAAATCTTCTGTCCAAATAGTAGCAAATGGTTCTTCCTGAGGTGAAGAGGAGCAAGATATTACCCCAGAGGACATTTAGGAAGCAGAATAAATTTTTTATGATCAAAATGGGCGAATCTATGTGTTACAGCAAGCGCATATCTTGAATTTCCCAGGGGCAGCCTTTAGTTCAGTGGCTTTGTCCTATGGTGTGACTGATTGTTAGGTAATGTTCCCGGATTTTATTTTGCTTTAAAATTTTTTTTTTTTTTTGGTCATACCTCCCATCATGTGGAAAGTTCCCCAACCAGGAATCGAACCTGTGCCCCATGCAGTGGAAAGTTGGAGTCTTAACCACTGGATGGTCGGAGAGGTCCCAATGTTACTTGATTTTAGGGTAAACATTTGAGAAAAAAAAAATGGTGAAAGTGCCTGAGGACAGAAGCCCAGATGATCCTGCTCTGTGTAAGCTGGGACATGTGAATTCCTGAACCTTTCAGATTCTGCAAGAGTGGATATTTGGATCCCACAAGGTAAAGGGGCCAAAGTCCCCATGCCAGGCTTCCAGAGGCAGTAGCTACTCTTTTTCACCTGCTTTCAATCCAAAAAGTCCTACTCACAGATTTCTGCTGCTGCTGCTGCTAAGTCACGTCAGTTGTGTCAGACTCTGTGCAATCCCATAGAGGGCAGCCCACCAGGCTCGGCCGTCCCTGGGATTCTCCAGGCAAGAATGCTGGAGTGGGTTGCCATTTCCTTCTCCAATGTGTGAAAGTGAAAGTGAAGTCGCTCAGTCATGTCCAACTCTTCCAGACCCCATGGTCTGTAGCCACTAGGCTCCTCCGTCCATGGGATTTTCCAGCAAGAGTGCTGGAGTGGGGTGCCATTGCCTTCTCCACACAGATTCCTAGTAAAATTCAAAATATCCTCTTTCCATCTGATGGGAAATGTTCATACTATGTTAAAGAAACTTGAGACAAAGATATGTCTTTACATCTTTTACTATTTCCTTTTCTTATCTGTTTCGTCACTCACAAATGCTTCAAAACTATTTTTAGTCTGCCAGTGTCCTTTTGCTGTTGTTCTTACAGGAATAGAAGTTATAGAATTTGGGGTAAGGTTTTCAAAGGTGTTGGCTTTATGATACTTTGATTATCAGTTCAGTTCAGTTCAGTCGCTCAGTCATGTCCGACTCTTTGCGACCCCATGAATCGCAGCACGCCAGGCCTCCCTGTCCATCACCAACTCCCGGAGTTCACTCAGACTCACGTCCATTGAGTCCGTGATGCCATCCAGCCATCTCATCCTCGGTCGTCCCCTTCTCCTCCTGCCCCCAATCCCTCCCAGCATCAGGGTCTTTTCCAATGAGTCAACTCTTCGCATAAGGTGGCCAAAGTACTGGAGCTTCAGTTTTAGCATCATTCCTTCCAAAGAAATCCCAGGGTTGATCTCCTTCAGAATGGACTGGTTGGATCTCCTTGCAGTCCAAGGGACTCTCAAGAGTCTTCTCCAACACCACAGTTCAAAAGCATCAATTCTTCGGCGCTCAGCCTTCTTCACAGTCCAACTCTCACATCCATACATGACCACAGGAAAAACCATAGCCTTGACTAGACGGACCTTAGTCGGCAAAGTAATGTCTCTGCTTTTGAATATACTATCTAGGTTGGTCATAACTTTTCTTCCAAGGAGTAAGCGCCTTTTAATTTCATGGCTGCAGTCACCATCTGCAGTGATTTTGGAGCCCAAAAAAACAAAGTCTGACACTGTTTCTACTGTTTCCCCATCTATTTCCCATGAAGTGATGGGGCCAGATGCCATGATCTTCGTTTTCTGAATGTTGAGCTTTAAGCCAACTTTTTCACTCTCCTCTTTCACTTTCAACAAGAGGCTTTTTAGCTCCTCTTCACTTTCTGCCATAAGGGTGGTGTCATCTGCATATCTGAGATTATTGATATTTCTCCCAGCAATCTTGATTCCAGCTTGTGTTTCTTCCAGTCCAGCATTTCTCATGATGTACTCTGCATATAAGTTAAATAAGCAGGGTGACAATATACAGCCTTGACGTACTCCTTTTCCTATTTGGAACCAGTCTGTTGTTCCATGTCCAGTTCTAACTGTTGCTTCCTGACCTGCATACAGATTTCTCAAGAGGCAGGTCAGGTGGTCTGGTATTCCCATCTCTTTCAGAATTTTCCACAGTTTCTTGTGATCCACACAGTCAAAGGCTTTGGCATAGTCAAGAAAGCAGAAATAGATGTTTTCCTGGAACTCTCTTGCTTTTTCCATGATCCAGCGGATGTTGGCAATTGGATCTCTGGTTCCTCTGCCTTTTCTAAAACCAGCTTGAACATCAGGAAGTTCACGGTTCACGTATTGCTGAAGTCTGGCTTGGAGAATTTTGAGCATTACTTTACTAGCATGTGAGATGAGTGCCATTGTGCGGTAGTTTGAGCATTCTTTGGCATTGCCTTTCTTTGGAATTGGGATGAAAACTGACCTTTTCCAGTGCTGTGGCCACTGTTGTGTTTTCCAATTTTGCTGGCATATGGAGTGCAGCACTTTCACAGCATCATCTTTCAGGATTTGAAACAGCTCAACTGGAATTCCGCCCACTCCAGTGTTCTTGCCTGGAGAATCCCAGGGACGGCAGAGCCTGGTGGGCTGCCGTCTATGGGGTCGCACAGAGTCGGTCACGACTGAAGCGACTTGGCAGCGGCAGCAGCAACTGGAATTCCATCACCTCCACTAGCTTTGTTCGTAGTGATGCTTTCTAAGGCCCACTTCACTTCACATTCCAAGATGTCTGACTCTAGATTAGTCATCACATCATCATGATTATCTGGGTCATGAAGTTTGGTTATCAGTTCAGTTCAATTCAGTCCAGTCGCTCAGTCGTGTCCAACTCTTTGCGACCCCATGAATTGCAGCACGCCAGAAAGCAATGGCAACCCACTCCAGTACTCTTGCCTGGGAAGTTCGCATGAGGTGGCCAAAGTACTGGAGTTTCAGCTTTAGCATCATTCCTTCTACTGTGGAATAATTTTAGAAACGAAATTGCTTTAGAGGGAATAGAAAATAGAGGTTACCAGAGCTTGTCCACTAGGTGTCACTCTTGATCCAACTAAACCTGGCTAACATAAAAACAAGTATGTTTAAGGTATTTCCTTGGTTACATAAAAATGAATAACAAAATGTCCCCACCTGTGTGTTCTTAAGTGTTTTGCTGGCAACTTCTGTCATAAAAGGGGACCCTACATCAGTTCTCCAGAGAACTCATTCCAATCACAGAGGTTTGTTCTGAGACTTTTTGGGAGCTGCAGCCTGGCTGCTTGAGTTGGAGCTTCCTCAGTTCATCCATCGCTTTTCATGACACTGGACCCAGCTGCTTTGGAGATCACGGTGGACTATGAGAGCCAAATGTTTCTAAAAGGCCCCATTTCCGCTTGCTGCTTCCGGAAGTGCTGTCTCCCAGTCTTTGTAGACAGCATTTTCACCTACGCCATGCGACCATCATCTCTGCGCACTCCTGGGGACCCAGCGCGCCGTGAGCCGCTTTCCTCTAGGGAGTGAGCCCCCAAATGGGGACGTTCAGAGACCGCTCAGCCCAGGGGAGTTGGGGTAGGGGTGGGGGTTGCGGAGATCCCCTCTTCATGGCGGTCGCTATGGCCTAATGCAGGGAAAGTCACTGCTAGCAATTTTGAATTTCAGAATTTGAAATTATCTGTATTAGTTATGAGGACTGGCCAAATTCCTTCGTTTGTCTTTTGCACTGCCTCCGGGGATAAAATTGGATATACAAATTTGGCGTTTACAGGAAAGGAACAATCTGATTCAGTTAGATTGCGCTTCTAATTAAACATAATTTCATTATTATTTTAAAGAATGTTCTTTCTCTAAAATATAAGTAGTTCACCTTCAGAGAATAGGTTATAAGAACATATTTATTTAATCACACTTTTCAGTTAGAGAGGTTGTCCTAAATCTGCTCCTGGTATGATCTTGAGTACAACCCTTGGTGTTGGGGATCATTGCTACTATGTTTCTCATTTCTCATGGGACTACAGTTGTAATGTCCTGCTTGCCAAGCTGGAATTTAAACCCAGACCATCTGACTCGAAAAACTATAATATCCATTAGACCAGTGGTTCTTAGCCAGGCTATGCATTTTAATCTGGTGAGTTTCTCAGTATATGTCCTCCTAGACTCATGCTGGACTTTCTCCATCAGAATTCCCTGTGTGATACTGGGTTCATTCAATAAAGAAACATAAAATGGGTGTGTAATGCCATGTCAAGTAGTGATGAATGTTTGGGGAAGGAAAAAAAAAGCAGAATGAGGGAGTAGAGATTGACAGGAAGGGCTATTTTAGAAGCGGGCAATTAGGGAAGACCAGCCCCTCCAAGGAGCAGGTATCTGAGCTTAGACCCTGTTGAAGGCAAGCAGTAAATTTTGCAGATGTACATGGCAAGTGTGTTCTACCAAAGGAATGAACAGGTACAAAGGCCCTGAGGCAGCCGTGTGTTTGGTATGGAGAACCAGCAAGAAAATGAGTGTGGCTTGGGTGGTGTTGATGAGGGGAGATGGGTCAGGAGGTGGCTGGCAGCCAGATGTTAGGCTTTCAACTGGTCTTGCACAACTTTTCAAAGAAGTGCACACATGCATTGTCATTCCTCCCATGCTCTCTCCTCTGCCCCTTACCTTGCCAAGCAATGAGAAGGAAAAACAGGGAAGGGAGAAGCACAGCGAAAACACAGCCCTGATGAGCCACCGCTGTGCAATCACCGTGAAGCTGCAGTTCAGTGTTGTTGGGGGAACAAGAGGACTGAAAACGGTTAGTGGTGAATGAGTAGCTGCTAATTTGATAATCACCGTGAATCCGAGTGAAACCGATTTGTTCGCCTCACTGTCTACAATTTACTTTTATTTGTGATTGAATTGTAATTTCCATTTAAAATCATTATAAGGAAACAGTACGCTCCCATCACGCTCGCTTAAGTACCATCCTGGAGTTTTAAGTTTTCCTTTAACATTAAATCTGGTCATGCTGTCTTTCATTCCTATCACCAGGGCTTTCTCTTAAGTAGATGCTGTTCTTTTCTTTGTGTTTATAACATGGGGACAAGCTACACATGCCTGGAGAAGTGATGTTTTGCTTCTGAGAGAAGTGCAGGTTGGCGACATTTGAAAATTTCTCTCAAGAAAGTTAAATATCTCCCATAATTTTGGGGAAAAATCTTTCACATAGAAATAATTAAAAATAAATATTAAAAATATAAAAAAATATATTTATTAAAGCAGGGATAAAATGCCATATCTACAAAGTTTAAATTCAGTATTATAGTGGACCTTCATTAAAGATCTCACTATGTTGAATACAGCTATATTCCATATATTAATGTTAACTTATTTTCCATATGCTCAGATATATTATTTTAACTCCCATCTAAAAATAAAATAATATGTTTTTTGATTGGCCACTTGCTTAAGCCAGCTGGAAAAGTCAGGTAAGAAATGGTTCCAGAGGAAAATTGCGCCTCTGCTTGTTATGCGCCTTGCGAGCCTGCTTCCTTGGTGGCTGAAACACAGGTTAGGGATGACTTCAGAAAGCATGAACACGTTCGTGACCTCAGAATATGTCAGTAAAGAAGCAGATTGTGAAACGGGATGCAAAATGTGATCCATATTTGTTAAGTCAAAATCATTTGTCTATATGTGCATCCAGTAATGTCTAGAATGATGCATTCACAATGATACCTCATGGTAAAGATATTCTTTTAATGGAGGGTAGTTTCTGGGGATTTCATTTTTATTTTGTTGCTTGTTTATACTTCCTAAGATGAACACATATTTGTATAATAAAATTATACAGTAAAGCTTATATACTTTTCTATTGTAAAAAAAACCACTAAACCACTAAAAATGATTTTTTAAAAATGACATGTTACACTCGTGGCTGATTCATGTCAATGTATAGCAAAACGAATACAGTATTGTAAAGCAAAACAAACTAAAAAATAAAAAAAAAATAAAAAAATGACATGTTGAATTGTTGACTCATACTTCTAAAAACGTTTTAATTGGAGGATAATTGCTTTACAATATTATGTTGGTTTCTGCTATATAACCCGTGAATCAGTCACAGGTATGCATATATCCTCTTCCTCTTGAACTTCCCTCCCACCCCCCACCCCACCCTGCTCCTCTGTGTTGTCACAGAGCACTGGGCTGAGCTCCCTGTGTCATACAGCAACTTCCCCTTAGTTATATATTTTGCATATGGTAGTGTATATGTTTCAAAGCTACTTTCTCCTCCCACCCTCTCCTTCCTCCACTGTGTCCACAAGTCTGTTTTCTATGTCTGCGTCTATTCCTGCCTTGCAAATAGGTTCATCAGGACCATATTTCTAGATTCCATATATATGTGTTATTTATTTTTCTCTTTCTGACTACTTCAGTCTATATAACAGGTTATATGTTCATCCACCTCACTAGAACTGACTCAGATCCATTCCTTTTTGTGGCCGAGTAATATTCCATTGTATATATGTATCACAACTTCTTTATCCATTCATCTGTCAATGGACATCTAGTTGCTTCCATGTCCTAGCTATTGTAAATAGTACTGCAAAGAACATTGGGGTACATGCGTCTTTTTCAATCTTAGTTTTCTCAGGATATATGCTCAGTAGTGGGTTTTTGGGTCATATGGTAGTTTTATTCCTAGTTTTTAAAGAAATTTCCATACTGTTCTCCATACACAAGTCTGTTTTCTATGTCTGCGTCTATTCCTGCCTTGCAAATAGGTTCATCAGGACCATATTTCTAGATTCCATATATATGTGTTATTTATTTTTCTCTTTCTGACTACTTCAGTCTATATAACAGGTTATATGTTCATCCACCTCACTAGAACTGACTCAGATCCATTCCTTTTTGTGGCCGAGTAATATTCCATTGTATATATGTATCACAACTTCTTTATCCATTCATCTGTCAATGGACATCTAGTTGCTTCCATGTCCTAGCTATTGTAAATAGTACTGCAAAGAACATTGGGGTACATGCGTCTTTTTCAATCTTAGTTTTCTCAGGATATATGCTCAGTAGTGGGTTTTTGGGTCATATGGTAGTTTTATTCCTAGTTTTTAAAGAAATTTCCATACTGTTCTCCATAGTGGCTCTATCAACTGACATTCCCACTAATAGAGCAAGGAGGTTCCCTTTTCTCCACACCCTCTCCAGCATTTATTGTTTGTGGATTTTTTAATGATGGCCACTCTGACCGGTGTGAGGTGATACCTCATTGTAGTTTTGATTTGTATTTTTCTAATAATGAGCGATGTTGAGCATTTTTCCAGATGTTTTGTTGGTATCTGTATTTGACTCATAATTATTTTACTTCAACTCACACTTTGCCTTCCACAGTGGAAAAAATTAGCTTGATTCTTTCTTTCTTTCTTTTTTTTTTTTACTATAATTACTCTAGCTGTACACCACGGAGGAAGCAACGGTTTTTCTGTGACTGTTTACTCTCTTCCGGAGTTAGGCTCAGGGTACTGTGGATTCAGCAGGACACTTTGCTCTATCCCTTCTCTCCACTAGAGGGCAGCAGATGATAGAAGGATTCACGGGCCATTAAGGTTAACTTCCTGTGTTGACAGCTTTGGGGATGAGAAATGGTCTGAGCAGAGCTGGCTGGGTGTCACAGCGATTCTGTCATTCAGAAAACCATATGGTTTATTTGTATTAGTGCAAATTAAAAACAGAATGTTTTCCTTTTCTCCAAACTATGGGGAAGCAGAAAATTAACTTCTGCCCATTATTAGGAGTTTCTGAGGATGCTAATAACACAAATTTGCACACTTAGGAATAGGACTTGCACCAAACACTTTTATTTTTTTTCCCATAAAACTTCACGTTATGTACTATATATCCTTGGAAGTTCTGATTAAGTAAAGTTGAGGCAGTGTCTAATATGAAGTTGAGATATAAAACCTAGGTAAACCGTTCTTGCCCTCACGGTATGAAATCAAAAGCCAATATGATTCAAATTGTATTTCATGGGATGTAAAGGAGTAGTGATTAGTAAAGAAAATTCTAGGATAGTAAATTTAAGCTTGAATCAGGATTTGAAGAAAGTCATGCCAACAGATTAGAGAGGAGGCTTTACAGGGGTTGAAAACTGGTACCCCCTGAATCCCGCTGCAGAAGTACTTTGACAACAGAACACTTTAAATTTTTTAAACTTGAATTTGTAGGACATGTGTACTTTTTAGTTTGCTGCATTTCCCAACGTCCCCTATCACTGTGCATCCAGCATGTGGCAGATTTCTCATACCTTCCCGGCCCCAGTCACAGAAAAATTATCCATTCCTCTTCTGTGTAGAGTTTGAGTACCTATAATAAATCAGGAAAAATTACAGAGGAATCGAGACATTTGTGATTGCAATCCTGGCTTAGAGGAACTGGGGGAGGGGGCCTAGACAGGAGGAGGCAGTGATCCAGGAGGCAGGGCCTGAGACTTGGGCCAGAACTGGGAGTAGGTACGTCAGGTGTGGAGGCTGCTATATAGAGACTGGGTTGATTTGGACCAAGGGGTCACTCCAGACCTCACCGCTCACCTGTGTCCCCAGAAAGGCTGGGGGCTGAGAGAATCAGCACCCCATATCTAGCACACAGGACTCTCCTTAAATGATCTTGGTAGCACCACATGGTTTGAAATACTGCCCTGGAGCTCCTGCTGGACTTGACTCAGTGGCTCACTGGGGCCATAGTACTTCAATCACTGCACACATTTTCTCATCCTAATTTAAAGGGATTGCATAATGCAGTGTGAAAAGATTCACTTGGCATTAGTCCAATGATTAGAGCTCGGAAATGAAAGGCCAATATCCAGTATTTACAAGTAGACCAAGCTGCCAATCAAGTTCTTGAACTCCTGAGAAGAGTATTGGTCGCTTTGCATTCTGGGAGGAAACAGTGGTGGGAGGAGGGATGAAGAGAAACAAAGAGTGTGAAGTCCAACAATGTTAAATGCCCTGTGTGCCTGCTAAGTCGCTTCAGTGATGTCTGACTCTTCGCTACCCTATGGGCCCACCAGGCTCCTCTGTCCATGGGATTCTTAGGCGTGAATATTGGTGTGGGTTGCCATTTCCTCCTCCAGGGAATCTTCCCGATCCAGGGATCAAACCCAAATTTCTTATGTGTCCTGCGTTGGCAGGTGGGTTCTTTACCACTAGCATCCAGGAAACCCAACTCTAATGCCAACCTTTTCTAACCAAGTAAACTTAGGAAAGCCATTGAACTTCTCTGAGCATCAGTTTTATTGGCAAAATGGTGACACAGGCTTGTGTCTGGCAGGGTTCTTCAGAAAATTAAATGAGAGAGTGTCTGCAAATGTCTTGCCTGTCTTCATTCTTGCCCTCATCCCACGTGGAAGTCACTCCCCTGAATCCCCAGACCTGTCTGCCAGAGGGAGTCCTGAGTGAGAAGGCTCAAGGTTTCAAAAACGCAGCATGAAGATTTCATTTCTATGAGAAGGCTGCGGAGAGCAGCTGCACTGACGCCTCCTTGATTAACTCAATTAAATCTCTGAACAGTTAATATGCTGTTTTCAGACAGTTTTGATTGCCACTGCATTTTGCAGTTGCTCTGTCATCCAAAGAAGAATGGTGTTTTAGGATCAGAGACTGCCTCTAGAGGAAGTGAGGAGAGCCCCAGCTGCCCATGGTGATGACTTGGTGGAGAAGGAGCACCTCTCACCAAGGAAGGACTCTGCCTTCCTGCCACCAAGCCTGCAGGAGTTCGCTGAAGCCCTGTTGCTTTCACCTATGTCATCTGTTCTCTCCGGAGTCATTTGGCTATCTCCAGCAAAAATCCTGCTTTTCAACACACATGAGGGATACGATGCACCCCTCTGCCTAACTGCAGTTTTCTGGGGAAGGAAGGAGGATTGGGGAGACCTGAAGGCTCCAGATAATTGAAGCAAGCCCCTAGCAGGTGCCTCTGTTATATCACAATTTCCTCCAGAAAACCCCAATCAGGAATCTAAGCAAATTAATTAAACAGTAATATACTCAAGGCAATGGCACCTCACTCCAGTGCTCTTGCCTGGAAAATCCCATGGGTGGAGGAATCTGGTAGGCTGCAGTCCATGGGGTCGCTGAGTCGGACACGACTGAGCGACTTCACTTTCACTTTTCACTTTCATGCATTGGAGAAGGAAATGGCAACCCACTCCAGTGTTCTTGCCTGGAGAATCCCAGGGACGGGGGAGTCTGGTAGGCCGCCATCTATGGGGTCACACAGAGTCGGACACGACTGAAGTGACTTAGCAGCAGCAGCAGCGCAGCAGCATACTCAATGCCTGGAGAACCCCATGGATAGTGGGGCTTGGCAAGCTACAATCCATAGGGTTGTAAAGAGTTGGACACAACTGAAGAAACTTAGCACACATACTCCATGACTAACTAGGAAGGTCCATCTTGTTAGACTACCTCATCCTTAGATAAAAATCTGTTTTGAATAGAACTGTGGATGGTAGGTAAGGCATGCTGTCGCTAGATGTGGTTTCATAGTTTAACAAAGAAAAATTTTCGCTTTCTTTTTTTAAAAAAAGTTTTGAAATGAGGCCCAGAACTACTTATTAACCTCTAAAATTCTTGATGGCTTGTTTAAAACTCAGCCATAGATGTCTAAGGACAGAAGAAGTTGGATGAGAAAGGGGAGACTGAGGCTTGGTTGGGGTGTTATGGGAAGCCATAGGGTGGAGATTTGGAAGTGAAAGGTGCTGAAACAACTGGCTTTTAGGTGGAAATAAGAAAAAGAGTACTGAAGTTGCTCCTAGGGTGGACGGGCTTGTAGGGAACAATAATGATGCACCTTTTGGTAAATTGGAGGGTGAGGGAAGAACACTTTCTCTCAGACATATCCAAGATATTCACTAGGGAACTGTAATACATTTATAAATGTACTGTGGCTCTGATGTGAATGGAGTCCCCAGCATTTTGTGGTGTGCAGTGTAAACAACAGCACATCCCAGCCTTCGGGTTCCAGTTGAAAGTTTGTTTTCTCGTATTTATGCAATATGTTGCATATTCTTTATCATGAAAAGTTTTAAATAACAAGAAAAAGAAGAATGGTCTAAGCTCTGTTAATTCTTTCTACTGTTGTGTTGGCCTGGAATATTTTCGTCCTTATCAGATTTTAAAATAAATTCATGAAAATTTGTTTTACACAAGATGAGACTACTTCCAAATGCAATTTTTCTTTCTTTCTTTTTTTTTTTTTTTTTTTAAATAAAAAGAGACTTGGGTCCACAAGTTCAAGTTGTTTAAAAGTAAAGAATGTTCAATATGATCTAATGTTGGAAAGCTTTGTTAGTAACTCCTTCATCTTGAAATAAGCTTCTGGGAAGTTTAGCAAAACCTGAAAGGCTTTAAAAACATTTCCACAACAATCAAGGTCCACAGAAGTATACGGTCAGGTTTTAAACAAGATGTAAACATTTGTCATTTAAGCAAAAAATACAAAAAACTTCCTCCATGTTAGGGTCCATTTATAATCCAGGTATCAGGTTGGAGAGCTGAGTTTTCCCACCTTCTTTTTACCTTTCTTCTTTTTTCTTTCAGCTCACCCTTCCATTCCTCTCTCCCCATTTCCTTTCGCTCTGTGTGACGCTACTGAAATGATTGCCCTTCTTTTTTTTCTTCCTTCTTCCTTTTCTTCCTTGCGTATAAGATTCAGAGGGGAAAAAAAAAAAGAATCAAATATCTGTTTCACAGCCATTTCATAAACAATACTGGCTCCTTTTTTCTGGTACCACTGGGCAATGAAAAGCTCTGTAGGAGGACATTTATGACAGTATAGTGATGAATTCATGACGCCTTCATAGCGTCGACTTGAAACAGACCCACTGTGTTTTTCTGCATTTAGCCGAGACCAAACCAGAATGAATGCCCATGGGTGCTCAGCTGGATACATGAAACAAAGAGGTTTTCTATTTTGTGATGAAAGGAAAAATAATTTGGGGGGAAAAACCCTACCCAGACCAGAAGTGGAGTTTGTATTTGTTTCAGTCAAACTGCTTCCAGCCCTGTCATATATGTCTATGGACCTTGATTGTTGTAGAAATGTTTTTAAAGCCTTTCAGGTTTTGTTAAACCTCCCCAGAAGTTTATTTAGAGATGAAGGAGTTACTAACACAGCTTTCCTAACATTAGATCAGATTCAACACTCTCTACTTTTAAACAACTTGAACTTCATGGAACCAAATCTCTCTCTTGCTTTTCTTTTTTAAATTGCATCTGGAAGTAGTCTCATCTTGTGTCAAACGGATTTGCAGGAATTTATTTTAAAATCTGATAAGGATGAAAATATTCCAGTTTACCCCACAGGAAAAAGGATTAACATGGCTTAGATCATTCATCTTTTTCTTGTTATTTAAAACGTTTCATGATAAAGAATATGCAACATATTACATTAAGACAATAAAACAAACTTTGAGCTGAAGCCAGAAGGCTGGGGTGTGCTGCTGTATAGAATGCAGACACACAATGCTGGGGACTGCATTCACGTCAGAGCCATTGTACAGTTATATATTCATTACAACAATTCCCTAACAAATAGCCTGGAAATGTTTTGAGAAGGGGCTTCCCTCTCACCCTCCAATTTGCAGAAAAGATACCATCTGGGAAAGCAGTGGTCTTGATGCTGAGTTAGTATTTAAAAGGTTTATTTTTGGTCCTTTGGTTGTAGGCATCTAGCTGAACTGAAATGATTAATTTGGATCTGTTGTATCCTGCTGTGCTTAAACTTAGGACCTTTCTCCCAACTTTCGGGTCATTCCAAAACAAACAAAAAAAATCAAAAAAGAAAACATGGGGTATCTGCTTTCTCTTGAGCCTGAACTGCTTCTCCCTAGTCTCTACTTTATGCCAGGTGCTGTTCCAAGCTCCTGATGGATGTTCTAAGCTCACTGAGTCTTATACTATTACTCCCTCCCCCCCTCCTTTTTTTAGGGCAGCATTGCATGGCACAAGAGATCTTAATTCCCTGAACAGATATCAAACCCATGCCCATTGCAGTGGAAGCATGGATTCTTAACCACTAGATTGCCAGGGAAGTCCATCTTAATCCTTTTTTAGGAAGGAGGAATGTAAGGCCCAGAGAGGATAAGAAATTTGCCTGTGATCACACAGGCAATTGGTGGTAAAACCAGGATTTGAACCCAGACAAGGAGGCATCAAAGCTATTGGTTTTAACCACTTAGCTCATCTACCTTTTCTGAAATGAAATGTCAGTCACTCAGTTGGATCTGACCTTTTGTGATCCCATGGACTATAGGCTGCCATGCTCCTTTGTCCATGGTATTCTCAAGGCAAGAGTACTGGAGTGGGTTGCCATTTCATTCTCAGGGGATCTTTCAGACCCAGGGATCAAACCCTGGTCTCCTGCATTGCAGGCAGATTCTTTACCATCTGAGCTGGTCTCTTTTCCCTGATGCCTGTGCTCCTGTCTGAAGCCCTATTTTGAACAGTGCTGACCATCCTTGGCCCCATGGTAGAATTGCCCCTCCTTCACTGTGCCCCTCAGTTAGATCTCCTCTGGGCACTGTCATTCAGTGTTTCAGTACACCTCTTTGAGGACCAGCCTAATTTGGATCAATTCCCTTAACCCTGGTTCCCTCCAGTTCCAATTTTCTGCCATTCGCTATGCTGTCATAGCTGAGGTCTCAGCAACAATTTCTGCAGGCCTCACCTGACTTGTGATGGATGAGGATGGCCCGGGGCAACTGCTATTGGGGGCTATGTGGTTCCTATTTGTTTTTAACTCCTAGTGTGGCAAAGCCCCAGGAGTTTGCCATGTATTGTGTTGGCAAGACCAGGGTGTGGGGAAACAGGAAGTCTCCTTTGCTCATGGGAAGATAAATTGATGCAGCTGCTCTGGAGGGCAGTTTGGCGACCTCTACCAAACTGGAGGGGGGCTTCCCTGGTGGCTCAGAGGTTAAAGCCTCTGCCTGCAATGTGGGAGACCTGGGTTCAATCCCTGGGTCAGGAAGATCCCCTGGAGAAGAAAATGGCAACCCACTCCAGTATTCTTGCCTGGAGAATCCCATGGACGGAGGAGCCTGGTGGGCTATAGTCCACGGAGTCACAAAGAGTCGGACACGACTGAGCGATTTCACTTCACCATGTACATTCAAATTTTAGTTAGACTCTGACCACATCTTAGAACCTCCACTTCTGCTGCTCTGCTCTGAGTCACCGTGTCTCTCATCTGGGTTGTGCAGGAGCCTCCTGTTCAGTCTCCCTGCTTCCACTCTTGCCTCCCAAACTCTATCCTCAACACATTCTCTGTTCTCAATATGTTTAGAGTAAATATTTTAGAACAGAAGCCAGATCATGTCACACGTCTTTCTCAAAGCCTTCTGTTGGTTCCTTCCATTTGCTCTCATTTAATTAAGAGCAGAACCCCAAATTCCCATAATGGGCTAGTCAGGCCCTACATAACTTGGGCCCAGCACCTCTTTGATCTTATGTCTTATCCTGTCCTTCTTGCTCCCTCTGCTCTAGCCACACAGGCCTACTTGCTTATCTTGAACATTCCAGAGATCCTTTTGTTGTAGAATCTTTATATGGATGTTCCTTTTGCTTAGAACAGTCTTCCCTAGATATCTGCAGGGTAAAACCTCTCACTTCTTTGTGGCCTTTGATGAAATATTACTTTCTCAATGGGGCCTTCACTAATCACTCAGTTTAAAGCAGCAAACTCTTGATTCTGTTCCCTTTCACTTTTCTCTACTTATTTCTACAGCTGTTTTAGCATCTAACATACTCGATGGCTGACTCATTTGTTTTGGCTGTGTCTGTTTCTTTTCATAAGGGTGTAAGCTCCATAAGGGAAGAAATGAATTTTTCTGTTTATTTTTTTATTTTTTATTGATAGTACTTGGCAAGCTGTCAAATAAATATTTATTTATAAATACATTAAAAAAATACTCATTGGATAGTTTTTTGAATTCACTGAATGGTACTGGATTCAGCAGTTCTACTTCTAGGAATTAATTCTATGACACACAAGTGCACACAGTGACAGAAACACGGAGAGCCACTGAACCTTGTTCATTGTGTGAAGACTGAGCTGCTCTCCCAGGAGACTGAGAATTATCTGAAGGCTCTATTTAAGGAATTATACAAAGTCAAACTGGGCAGGAATAAAAATTGCTCCATGTTCTTACCACCTTCTAGAAAGTGGGGGCTGACGTGAAGACCACATTGGTTATAATCAAAACTATATTTTCTTGGCACCTCTGAGTAAAAACTTGGAACATACACCTGTGTGCAGTTGAACTTTTCTTATTTCTCCCAAATTAATGAATAAGCTTCAAAGTGGAGAAAAAAGTGTTCACATGCTGAAGAAAGCTGTCAACAGTTAAGATCAGACATTTCCCAGGTGGGCTAGTGGTAAAGAACCTGCTTGCCAATGCAGGAGACGTGAGTTGCAGGCTTGATTTCTGGGTCAGGAAGATCCATTGGAGGAACTAACAGCAACCCACTTCAGTATTCTTGCCTGGAGAATCCCATGGACAGAGGAGCCTGGTGGGCTGAGGTCCATGGGGTTGTAAAGAGTTAGACACAACTGAAGCAACTAAGCACGCTTGCACTTCCCAAGAGGTGCCGAACTAAGGCTGTCCCTTTGATCATCTCCTCTACCCCCACATGCGTAGAAGAACAGATTGCAGAATAAGTCCAGTGGTCACAGTTCTGTCTCCCAAGATATAGTGGGGCTCCCGAAGACTCCCTCTTAGGGTTAGGAGCTCCTGTGAGAAGTGGCATTCCCTCTCCTGGTTGGATGTAGTTCCATCCAGGGCTCACTGTGGTGTTGCCACTGGAGTGAAGTTTCCTTCTTGGGAGAGCTTGACAGTTCCTCCAGGGATTTGGAGGTAATCCGAACCCAGGGACTACTGCTTAGCTGGGAGATTCTGCAAGCAGGAGGCCTGCAGTGTCATCCGCTGCAGAGGGGTGAGAAGGAATGGGGGTCATTTGCTTGGGAAGAGGAAGGCAGCCACCTGACCTGTAGCTCTCCATGCCCTTAGGAAAAACGGAAGATAAATTCACAGAGAATTAGGTCTTCACGTAAAAGAGCATGAAGGAGAGAGTTAAGAGTGTGGGCTGTGGCGTTGTCCGGCAGCCTCTGGTCTAAGTAAGTACATAAGATTTGGGGACTGTATTAGTGTGTTAGGGCTAGCCATAACAAAACAGATCAGGAGGCTTAAACAACAGAAATTATTTTCTCACAATTATGAAGGTTAGAAGTCCAGGATCAAGATGTCGGCAGGTTGGTTTCCCCTGCGGTTTCTCTTTGGCTTGAAGATGGCTGCCTTTTTGTTGTGTCCTTACAGTGTGTGTGCAGCCTTGGTGTTTTTTCGTGTGTCTAAATTTCCTCTTTTTAAAGGAGCACCACCTCATACTGGATCTGGTCCACCCTAAGAGCTTCATTTTAGCTTAATATTTTTAAAAATACCCTATTTACAAATACAGTCACATTCTGAGGTATAGAAGCTTTGGGGCTTCCATACATACATTTCGCAGGGGATATAGTTCCACTTAGCAGAAACCAAGTCTTTTATGGGGCTGGCTGAAGGGCTGCCACGTTCTGAGGTGGCTCAACAATGGAGGAAAGCATGGGGAAGCTGAGTACCATTCCAAGAGAATCATCCCCCTCACAGGGAGACTTCCTCATCAGCAGAGGCTACCAGTAGCAAATTGAGTCAGAAAAAGAAAGACCTCCTAAAGAGAGAGGTCTCCTAAACATTCATACATTGCTGGTAATGTAAGAGAGTCTCTGCTTTTCTTATTCTTCCTACCCTCTGACCCTTAACCCAAAATGCCTCATCTGGTAAAGGAACTGGACTCCTGCTTCCTCCATCTAATTAAAGAGCTTCTTCCCAATTCTAAGTCCCTTGAGCCAATGCTAGGTCTTCACTGGGGAGAAGAGAGGAGAAGAGATGAAAATTGAAAATGAGGTGGGGAGTTTAAACAAATTAAAATGAAATTTAACTAAAAGTGGCAAGAAAGTTGTAGGATCTGCCTAAGCACTTGTATAGGAGAAGAAAGGAAAGTTCTTAGTTGAACGTAGTGATTGAAAAAAATAAAGCTCTCTCAATTTAAACTCCACCAAGTTGATATTTCTCAACAAACTGGATATTTATCTCTTTATATAAATAAAGGAGCATGTCTTGGAAAACACAGTAAACTGTTTTCACAATTATCTCTGGGAAAGGGAAATTCAGGATAGGAGTCGGTAAGGGAAGAAAATGTACTGTTCCCTCCATACCCTTTTGAACTTAAAAAAAAAATACCATGTGCATGTATTACTTAAAAAACAAACAATTTAAAACTAATTAGAATCATATGATACACATTGAGCAAGGGCTGAATTAAGAGATTGCCCATAGAGGTGCATGTTAATTACAAATACATTAAAGCAGTTTATCACCATGGGAAAAAATTATTGTTAGTCAAAGCAGGGGAAATTGTGATGGAAAGAAGGTGAGGTTTGCTGGTGTGAGGAGAAAATCTTTTCTAAGCATTTGGAGAAAGATCTGTGGAAGATGGAACAAGAGAGACTTGGCCCAGCGCTCCAATGTTAGAAAACAATGTGAACGGCTGATGCTGTTGCTTGAAGGGAGATAAATGTTGTGACAGATGCCTGCAAAGAATTTGGCAAGGAATGGGGTTCCATTTGGTATCATGCATTTCAAGGTTAAGCCCTTTTGTGTCATGTAGATGTGGCATATTTTTGGCTCAGTGAGGAACCTTGGGGCTTGGGATTTCTATATTGTGGAAGGCATTAAGTCACGAGGCAATGCACAATGATTTGGCCAATGACATTTGATAGAATCCCTCACACACATGTTCAAGCAACAGACATCACTGCCAAAATAGCAGGAAAGGGTTCCTGCAAAACGGGAAGGGAAGAGAGAAGGGTCATTTATGTTAACACATGTGATAAGTTTATGCATGGGTCATTCATTTCCCCTCACATGATTACTTCTATTCTCGAAGTGTTGAGTAAATAAAAGTGAAATCATCACAAAAATTGTGAAATCTTCCCCATTCTGTGTGTACAGACAGTGGCTTAGGAGTGGATTAATAACCCTGTCATCTTCCTGGAACTGAGTTAAACCTGAACAGAAGGAGTTCTGATGACTTGAGTGCAAAACTGGACATCAGAGTGGGTACAACTCATGCAGCTAGCCCACACGAGCGCCTGCCACAGTTCTTTCCCCTCTATATTCAAAGAGATGAAAGGGGAAAAAAAAAACCCAGAAAACCGTAAGATAAATAGTGTAAAATGTGGGTTTCTGCCTTGTTTTATAGGAAGTCCTTGCCACTGAGGAGCACACTCCAAGGAGGCTATTGGAGCTTGAAAAAATGCAGTTACTGGCTTATCTTGATGCTTGTTACTCATTCAGGCCACTGCCTCTGATGGTGTCAGGCCAGTTATGTTGCATACAGAGGTCTCTCCAAGGAAGGACTGTATACCAACTCCTCTTGGCTCAGTATACACACTATTTCCATTGGATTTTATTTTTTAAATGAAAGAAATTTACTTACTTATTTGGCTGAGCTGGGTCTTCATTGCTGTGCTCAGGCTTTCTCTAGATGCGGTGAACAAGGCCTACTCTCTAGTTGCACTGCTTGGACCTCTCATTGCGGTGGCTTCTCATGTTCTGGAGCAAAGGCTCAAGGACACACGAGCTTCAGTAGTTGTGGTGCACAGGTAGTTGCCCCGAGGCATGTGGGATCTTCCTGAACTAAGGATTGAACCCTCATCCCCTGCATTAACAGGTAGATTTTTATCCAACAAAAATATTTGTTTTTGGAGAATCATCACTAAAAAGCTAGAATATCCATTATAGAGAGCTGGAGAAGAAGTTTCAGGAAAGATGGAAGAAACAGGGTCTCCAGCCTGCTCAGATGTGATATGGGCACATTTGCCCATTCTGAGGTCAAGAATTGTTTTGAGCATTTTAAAAACAATGTAAGACAATAGAGGGCAGCTGAAGCAGATATGGATTATCGTTTGTCTACCCTCCATCCTTTTTGTCATTTACAGGTAATGTATTCCCAATTGCCTTCTGGGGAATCTTCTACTGTCAATTAAGGTACTTTGACTGGGCCCTCTTCAGCTCCGGGAATGGGCACTTGATGTAGGTCTAAGTCAGTTAATAAACTCCCCGGGGTGACAGTGATTGCTTTAGATGTCAGGAAGAGGCATGGTGCTCAAGTGGAACCAGATAGAGTGAAGTCCTGGTTGTGCAATGGGGCTGACTGGCAACGAGTGGTTCTCTCTCTCTTCTGGGGGATCTGAATAAGGAAGGATGTCATAGGCTGAAACTGTCTTGTTTTTCTGACTGTGTTGGTTTCTCTTATTTCCCAGCACAGACTCCAGTCACAGGGGCTTCAGTAGTTGTAGCCTGCAGGCTCGGTAGTTGCAGCTCGGGGGCTCTAGAGCTCAAGCTCAGCAGTGGTGGTGCACGGCTTAGTTGCTCTACGGCATGTGGAATCTTCCGGGGGCCAGGATCGCACTGGTGTCCCCTGCATTGGCAGGTGGATTCCTGTCCACTGTGCCACCATGGAAGTCCTACAGCAGTTTAGATGTCTACCCAGTGAGCAGCGATGGTGGAGCGTGTCTAGAATATAGCAGGACGGTAGAAGCCTGGAGGGAACTGGGTCCTGATGAAAGCTTTTGAATTTTCAACCTAGTTATGCCTGAATCCAAGACTCCAAATGGATATTTTCAGGAATGTGAGTTAATATATTCCACTTTGTTTATCCGAACCTTTATTTTGCTCCAGTCATTTCGAGTGAGAGCTTCTGTCACATGCACCAGAAGGATCCCTACCTATTACTGTAAAGTATTATGAAATTACAAAAAGAAATGTGAGCTGTAGGAAGAAATTAAAAGGAAAAACAGAAACTAAACATGACAACTACATTTCCATAAAGACAAATGATTGGGAGCTAAAATTATGCATAAATAGGTGATTTAAAATAAAGATACAAATAATCAGAGATTAAAAATATAACAGAAGAAGGGATGCACATAAAAGGCTAAGCGAAAGTGAGAGGCGCTCAGTTGTGTCTGATTCTATGTGACCCCATGGATTATACAGTCCATGGAATTCTTCAGGCCAGAATACTGGAATGGGTACCCTATCCCTGCTACAGGGGAGCTTCCCAGCTCAGGAATCGAACAAGGGTCTCCTGCATAGCAGCCAGATTCTTTATCAATTGAGCTATGAGGGAAGCCCAAATAAAAGATGAAAACCCATGATATAAAAGCTTAGAATATTAAAATAGAGGGGATACAGGACTGAGAAAAGGAATTGGGAACAAGATAAAACTGAAGATTAAAAACCTCAGAAGAATAAAAATGGTTATGAAGAAAGATTTTTTTTAAGACAAAACAGAAACAAAAACTTTAAAGATTAGAGCGAGTGATAGGAAAAAAAAGAAGTTCAAAGTAAATTAGTGAGAATCCACAGAAGTTCAAGGTGGGATTGAAAAAATTCTGCTGATGGGATGTCCTTCAGTGGGGCAAAGAGCCAGGAAAGCAGAAAGCCCATACATAGGTTGAGCAGCATCTGTAAATACACAGAGTTTGTCTGCTTCATAATGACACATGGCAAAACAGGGAAAACACCAGCCTTCTCATCCTTGGGAAACTTGAAAAGTTAATGTCACTCATCTCCCTCCACCACCACACGCGTGACAGATCCGGTTCTTTATCAGTTTGTCTGAAAACCTGGCACATTATGCATCAAGCCAAAAGAGCCTAGTTATAGTCAATTAGAATACTGGCAGGGAAAGCAGGGAGCAACTCAATTCATTTTTTTCAAATTATTTTCTTTTAAGGAAGAAGTTCTTGGAGAATATACCAGCAAGAAAACAGCCCAATTATGATTGCCAAAGTGAAAGTTGAAAAATGAGATTATTTAAAATGAGCAATTCATGCTCATCAAAAGTCTGAAAATATTAAGTATTATGGAAAATGAGAAGTAGACACTCATACACTGCTGATGGCAATATAAATTGGTATACCATGTGAGAGCAATTTGACTATATCTTATATAATCAAAGATCCCTATACGCTTAGATGTATGCCTTAGAGAATGCATACAAATATATATAGACATACAACAATTACTTGTAACAGCAAAATGTATATAAAACATATCAATAGAGAAGTGAATAAAAATTATGGTATATTGAATATATAGAACAGTTAAAATGAATAGACTATTGTAAGTATCAATGTGAATATATACAGAAAACATAATCTTAAGTGAAAAAATAAGTTGCAGATTCACAGCATAGACTAGTGTTTACGTAAATTTTTAAAAACACCCTACATTATTATTTTCACTTTGGGACAAATACACATGTAGTGAAAGTATAAAAATATATAGAGAAACGATATTCAGAGCAGAGGAATAAGGAAGGATGAAAGATTTGGGAAGTTTGCAAAGGGACCTTCAAATTTGACTCTAATGTTCTTTTACTTAAATCTGCTGAAGGTGGATAGAATGCGAGACAGGAGAACTGTCTTTGTTGGAAACATTGCTGTAGTAGAATGGCTGCTCCATCTTTTTTGTTGGCAGAGTCTTTGCATTTTGGAGCCAGGGCAGACAGTGGGGAGGAGCAAAGCATCTTTCTACCTTCTTTTCAGCCATCGGGTTTTCTACCGTCCACTGCCAACACATTCGTGGGTCACCGATTCTATTTCTCAGTCCAATTCTAAGCGCTTTGCAAATAATGGCCATTTCTCTCAGATTTCGGCAGTTAATTGTCAGTTTTAGTTTTTGCTGCTATGAGTTTCCATCATCTTCTGGGGGCCTCTTAAAGTATTTGTCTGTTTTAGTCTGAGTAGGCTAGACTGATGATTTTGTAGTACCTAACACCCAAATCCTTACTGGCTCAATTCAGTGAAGGTTTTTCTAGCTGCTGCATTGGCAAAGCAGATATTCTTGGTCAGGAGGCTTTCTGGGGTAGCTTTTCTCCAAGCAGTGTATACTAGTTTACCTAGACTAGCTACTCTAGTTCTCTCACCTCTCCAAATAAACTTTAGAATAAACTTGTCTAGGACTTTGATAGAAATTTCATTCAACCTGTATATCAATTTGGGGAGAAGGCTGAATCTTCCAATCCAAAAACTTGGTATGACTCTTATTTAGATCTTATTTATTTCATTAGTTTTATAGTTTTCAACATATAAGTACAGTACATATCTTGTTAGATTTACACTTAATTTATTTTATGCAACTTTAATGATATATTTTAAATTTCAGGGTCCACATATATTCATTGTATAAGTATATAGAAATATAATTGATATTTCTGTGTTTATCTTATATTTTGCAAAGTTAACTGAATTTGCTTATTTATAGGAGATTTTGAAATTCCTTGGGATCCTCTACATAGACAATCATGTCCTCTGCAATAGGGACACTTTTATATCTTCCTTTCTTATCTGTATGCTTTCATTTCATTTTCTTGCATTATTGCAGGCTAGACCTTCACGTCCTATTTGGAATAAGCATGGGAGAACAGATAACCTTTGTTGTTGCTGTTTAGTCACTAAGTTGGGTCTGATTCTTTGCGACTCCATAGACTGCAGCCTGCAAGGCTCCTCTGTCCATGGGAATTCTCAAGCAATGATACTGCAGTGGGTTGCTGTTGTCTACTCCAGGGCATCTTCCTGAGCCAGGGATTGAACCTGTGTCTCCTGCATCTCCTGGACTGGCAACCAGATTCTTTACCACTGAGCCACCAGGGAGGCCTTACTGGCTTCATCAATGAATCGGGAAGTATCTGCTCCTCTTCTAGTCTCTGCCTTTTTTTGGAAGAGACTTTTAGAATTGGTATTAAATTTGGTTAATTTTTTTCAGTCAGCTTTCCCCGTTGTTTAGATTGGGTAATTTTTACTTATTCTATTCTGTTGTTTACTTGTCTATCTATTCTGCTATTGATCCTATCCACTGAGCTTTTTATTTAGTCAAACATATTTTTTTGAATTCTAAAATTTCCACTGGTTCTTCTTTTTAATCTTCTGCTTCTTTGATGATATATGTATATATATTTGCTGAGATTTTCTATTTTTCATCTGTTTCAAGTGTGCTCCTAATCACTCACATTAAAAAAAAATTAAAACATTAAAAACATTAAAAAAAAATCATGGTTGCTTTAGTATTTTTATCAGATAATACATTTCTTTTGTCTCTGTCTTTCCAGCTATTGTCTGTTTTCACTTCGTTCTACATCTCAGTTTTTGATATGCTGAGGAACTTTCAAATGAAACCTGGACATTTGGGGTAATATGAGATTCTGGCTTTGTTTAAATCTTCCCTTTTATTTGGCTTCCCTTGACACCTCTTTGACAGGGTAAAGGAGGGCACTGTCTCATTACTGCCAGGTAGATGCCGAAGTCCAGGTTCCTCACCTCACTTTTGTTGATACCCAAGGCTGGGGTCCTGCCAAAACTGGGAATTCTGGCTCTTTCCTAGGCCCCCACTGATACTTCCCGGGCAGAGAGAAGCATGAATACCTCGCTACTGCTCCTCATGTGCCTCCACTGACTCCATGGTGGCAGGAGTAGCCGCCTCACTGGTGGGTAGAGAATAAAGTCCTGAATCTCTCCAAGGCTTGACCCACCACTGTGGAGAAAGGAAGGAACCTTTTGTGAGTGCCTGGCTCTGGGGGAAATCCTGGTTCCCGTGTTGTTTCCCACTGAACCCACTGGAAGGCCTCATTATCTCATATGGAGATGAAAGTTCTGGAACCCTACTGCACTGTCTTTGACACAATATTTGTGGGAATTTTAGAGTTCTTTGTTATAGCCTGATGAGGGTAGGTGGGGTTGGGTATGCGTGAAGGGTGTGGGGTGTGGGAGCATGGGGGATAAAAGCCTAGACTCCCCTCTCAGTGTTTGCTGGCATGGGTTGGGCCTCAGTTTTTATGTAGTGTTTTGCTGAAATAGAGTGTTAATTGCCTAAAAGGTTTCTGTCTCCGTGATGGCTCAGATGGTAAAGAATCAGCCTGCAATGCAGGAGACCTGGGTTTAATCCCTATTTTGGGAACTTCCACTGGAGAAGGGAAAGGTGACCCACTCCAGCATTCTTGCCTGGAGAATTCCATGGACAGAGGAGACTGGAGGGCAAAGAGTAGGGCGTAACTGAGTGATTAAAAATTTTCTGTCTTGTTAAGCTGCCTCTTTCCTGGTTCCTTGGTTAGGGAGAGTAGGCTTCTGTTGGGGCTTTTTTACTCTGTGTCCATTGGTATTTCTTGTTGTTGGTTTCTGCAGCTTGAAGTCTGGTACATATAAAGCAAAAAAGAAAACCTAGGGAACTCATCAGCATATCCTTTCTTCTGTCTCAACATCTGCACATGATCAGCCTTCTTCTCTCTACCCTTTAGGTCTTCTGATGTTTGCATGTATGTCTATATGTTAAGTATGTATTTAAAACTGAGGAATAGTTGACATTTGTTTCGGGTGTACAACATAATGATTCCATATTTGGATATATTGTGAAAGGATCACCGTAATAAGTCTAATCAACACATCAACACACATAGTCATCAATTGTTTTCTTCTGATGATTTTTAAGATCTACTCTTAAGCAACTTTCAAATATGCAATAGAGTAGTATTAGCTATATTCACTATGCTATACATCATGCAGTATAAGTAGACCTCATTGCTCTGTACTTGAACCGGTTAAGGTGAGAGGATCTCTGAGAACCAAGACCAGCTGCTCTGGGACCCAAACATCCTCCCTAAGACGGAAGTTACTGCACCTGTGATGAACCGGTGATGAAATGAGAAGGCTGTGTCTCAGTTCCCAGAGGGAGAAAAAGCGAAAGATAGCAACAGGCGCGGGATGTGCTGGTGAATTGCAGTTTCAATGCTTGAGGCCCCTTTCAGGCTTAACTTGAGCATGGCTTCTGTGAATCCCCAGTGCTTCCATGCAATCAAGGGCAACAAGGCACACAAGTGGTCCATGGCGTGAGTGGGGAGTACTGCTCTCTGCGGAAGAAGTTGGAACGCTCAGACTCTCCTGAGCAGACGTGGGAGGAGGCAGAGGAAGTACTGCCCTCCAGGAACCGCAGCCACAAACCAGGACCATGCTGCGTGGTCCTCGTCGCCCTGCCCTGCGACGGGCAAACAGGGAGAGGAGCAGGATCCCCGGGCATGCATGCGCACAGTGCGCGGAGCAAGGAAGGCACGGCTGCGTGTGGTCTCTGTGAGCCTAGAAAAGCTCTGAGGGCCTCCTTTCTGTCCGCGTCAGTTCCAGCTGCCAGGCGTGCCTGGTTGTGTCTCTGCCCCAGGGGACACCAGCCCTGGTCGACCTGGCTGTCTACCTATTCCAGCTGCAGCCGCACCCGAGCCCAGCGCCAGCGAGACCAGCCATGGATTGGCCCTGCCTGGGGCCATCTGGTAGAGCTGCCCCTAATCTCCAAACACGTAGAGGTGACCGAGAGCTGGAGGGGACTGCGCCCCGCACAGGTGGCCTTGGTCATCACTGAGTTTGGAGTCAGCATTGAAGACGTGAATCCCTTCCTGGCTGCTTACGCAATGCGCCGGGCCCCTGGGCTGCATTCAGGCTCTCTTAGCTGAAACTGGTAACATTTTGATCCCTGGCCACTGGCAGGCATGTGTGGCCAAACTGTACTTGAGACCACTGCCGGGCCTGCCTTTTCCTGACGCTACGCCTTCTCCTGGGCTTCTCTGCTTTAGCACACTTTGTGGACTGGCGCGACAGGTGGCTGGGCCATAGGCCCCCTCCATTCCTGCTCCCCTCCGCTTTTGCCCCCTGGAGGCTCCTCCGCCCTGTTCAGGCTTCTGCCTCCACCGTGGCCTCATCTGCATTTGGATACCCACCCTGTATCTGAAAGCCGGCAGAGGTGAAGGGACGGCCAGTTTGCCCACCATCCAACAAAATGTGGACAGTCTTCCTTATTGACTGCCAGACAGCTTGTGTAAGTAGATATGATTGAGCAGTGAAAATTCTATGGCAGTCTCTTTGGGGTGAGCAGGTGGACACCATTGGGTGCTGCCTTATTGGCAGGGGTCATCAATACACCAGACGTATTCTGGATGGGGGAGGAGGTGGCTGAAATGGGTGAGGGGTCAAAAGGTAAAAAGCCTCCAGTCATAAATTAAAGGTCGTGGGCATGTAACATACAGCATGATATTAGTCTTGTGTATTATATCCAAGGTTTGTAGTTGTACTTAATAGCAAGATTTGGTAAAAATACATCTAGTCTATCTTCCTGGAAGTGGAAGCTGCTTTTCTTTTTATATAGACTATTTGTATTCTACTTACTTAGAATTTATTTTACTTATTTTTAACTTTACAGAAAGAGTCTCATGCTGATCTTATTCTTTAGGGACTTTTTTCATGTTAATATCATACTATTGGGAGTCATCCAGAAGGCAGCATATCCCAGTGTAGTTTGTTAGATCTGGCTGCTGTGTATATATACTGTTTTATTCATCCAGTAGCCTGTGGTTGGGTGTCTGTGATGTTTCCAGTGTGAGTACTGATGGTGTGAGCAATCTTTTACATACAACCTGTCTTACATGTGCTAAAGTTTCTCTTGAAATAGATCTAGGAGTGGAATTGTTAGGCTAAGATTATGTAAATCTTACACTATAGAAAATAATGCTAAGTTCTTTTTTAGAGTGGCCTCACTAATTTAATGTTACTGCTAGTAATGTGTTAGCGATACTACAGATCCCTACTGAGCAGTACCCTGAAAACTTTCTCTAGGCAGTAAGCTAGGGTAATTATGGGGCTCCCTCAAATTTTCCCCTCTCGGGCATCACTCAGTGGCAATTGTTGCCTAATAACCAATATATCAAATTTACTGTTCTTTATTTTTGGCTGTTTTTTGGGGGTTGTTTTTGGCAAGTGAGTCAGTCTGGTTCCTGACTTTCCATCTTGTTTGAAAGTAGAGTGTTTTAAAATCATTCTAGCCCCTCTTTTTCTGCAGTAATTGTCTCAGCTTTTATTATAAAATCATTTGTGTGTGTGGTCTCTCTAGATTAATTTTGTTAAAGGCTAATTTTGTTAGTTTTTCTAAATAGTCTTTTTTTTTTTTTTTGCTTTGTTACCTTCTCTATTTTATCTTTGTTTTCTTTGATCCCTTATCTTGTGTTTTCTCTAGCTTTTATCCTGTTATTTTTCTAACCTCTTAATTTGGGCAATTAATTTGTTACTTAGAGGGCTTTCATTTTTTCCTTTAATGTTCATATTTGAGGCTATAAATTTCCCTCAGTTTACTGCTCTTACTGTAACACATGAATTTTGCTATATAGTTTAAAAGCTTTTAAATCAATTCCAAATATTTTAAAATTCTCATTATGACCTCTTTATAACCTTGAGTTAATGATCAGGGTTTAAAATAAAGTTTCAAATAAGTGGGGATCAAAAATTTGTATTATTAATGTCTAACCTAGTTGCATACTTATCTTTATAAAATCATTGAGGCTTTCTTTATTGACTGTGCCAAAGCCTTTGACTTTGTGGATCACAATAAACTGTGGAAAATTCTGAAAGAATTTTCTGGGAATACCAGACCACCTGACCTGTCTCTTGAGAAACCTCTATGCAGGTCAGGAAGCAACAGTTAGAACTGGACATGAAACAACAGCTGGTTCCAAATAGGAAAAGGAGTACATCAAGGCTGTATATTGTCACCCTGCTTATTTAACTTCTATGCAGAATACATCATGAGAAATGCTGGGCTGGAAGAAGCACAAGCTGGAATCAAGATTGCCAGGAGAAATCTCAATAACCTCAGATATGCAGATGACACCACCATTATGGCAGAAAGTGAAGAAATAAAGAGCCTCTTGTTGAAAGTGAAAGAGGAGAATGAAAAAGTTGGCTTAAAGCTCAACATTCAGAAAACTAAGATCATGGCATCCAGTCCCATCACTTCATGGGAAATAGATAGGGAAACAGTGGAAATAGTGTCAGACTTTATTTTTCTGGGCTCCAAAGTCACTGCAGATGGTGATTGC
The DNA here is from genome assembly GCA_006408695.1 of Aepyceros melampus. Lineage (NCBI taxonomy): Eukaryota > Metazoa > Chordata > Mammalia > Artiodactyla > Bovidae > Aepyceros > Aepyceros melampus. The sequence goes on from SJXQ01011919.1 coordinate 440,425, forward strand.
AGCCATGAAATTAAAAGACGCTTACACCTTGGATAGAAAGTTATGACCAAACTAGACAGCATATTGAAAAGCAGAGACATTACTTTGCCGACTAAGGTCCGTCTAGTCAAGGCTATGGTTTTTCTAGTAGTCATATATGGATGTGAGAGTTGGACTGTGAAGAAAGCTGAGTACAGAAGAATTGATGCTTTTGAACTATGGTGTTGGTGAAGACTCTTGAGAATCCCATGGACTGCAAGGAGATCCAACCAGTCCATTCTAAAGGAGATCAGTCCTGGGTGTTCATTAGAAGGACTGATGTTGCAGCTGAACAATACTTTGGCCACCTGATGCGAAGAGCTGACTCGTTTGAAAAGACCCTGATGCTGTGAAAGATTGAGAGCAGGAGGAGAAGGGGACGACAGAGGATGAGATGGTTGGATGGTATCACCAACTCAAGGGACATGGGTTTGGGTGAACTCCGGGAGTTGGTGATGGACAGGGAGGCCTGGTGCACTGCAGTTCATGGGGTCACAAAGAGTCGGACACGACTGAGCGACTGAACTGAAATGAATTCATTATAACTTTTATTAATAGTCGTATGTACTTGAAAAGAACATTTTGATTCTATTTGGTGGATGCAGAATTCACTGTATGTTCATTAAGAGTTTAGTTCTGTCCTTCAGATCTTGTATCCTTGCTCACTTTTTTTTTTTTTTTTTGGTCTATTTGACTTCTCAAAAGTTGAGAGAGGTATGCTGAAATCTCTTACTATGGTGGTGGATTTATTACTCTGTCCCTGCAGTTCCAATAAAATTAACTTTATATGCTTTAAGGCAATTTTATTAGTAACTATGTATTTAGAATTACTTCATCTTTTTGGAGAATTGAATTAAGTAGTGAATTGAGTTATCTGTCCCTAGTAATACATACTACTTTATTTATTTTATCTGTTATTAATATAGTTTCAGCAACTTTCTTTAGTTGTATTTGCTTCATATTTCATTTTCTCTCCTTTTACTTTTACCCTTTGTATTTTCCTATAGTTTAGGTATATCTTTTATAAATAACCTACTTTAAATTGTATAAAGTCCAAATTGTGATTTTTGTCTATTTAAGTTTTAGTTGGTATTTATTTATGCTAATTACCAATATACTTGGACCAATTTTAAATATCTCAGCTTATTATTTCTGTTTTCTCTTTCATTTTTATTTCTTTCACCCATTTCATTTCCCTCCCACCTTTAAATTGATAGCTATATCTACTCAAAATGCTGATCCAGGAAGTGTTATTGATCCAGCAAGGTAAGGACCTCATATTTGAATGTAAATTAAAGCATTGTTCCCTTCATTGAGAAATTATGTGAAAATCATGTCAGCTGAGCAGCGCAGTGTGGTTGATGACGTGGTTCATGTACACTCTGATACAAAATCTTTCTCTTGTTGCTGCTGCTAAGTCGCTTCAGTCATGTCCGACTCTCTGCGACCCCATGGACTGCAGCCTACCAGGCTCCTCCGTCAATGGGATTTTCCATGCAGGAGTACTGGAGTGGGTTGCCATTGCCTTCTCCGTTTCTCTTGTTAAGAAGTGCTAAATAGTTCACAGACCAGCTTGGTGGACTATATTTTGAGGAAGACCATTTAGTGTGTGTTCACATCCTTTGTGAGATCCCAACTTTCAATATCTTGATATATCTAAGCTTTTAAATATGGGTTGCTATGAATATGTTTCTTTTTTGCTTTGAAAATAAAATTCTTGCTCTCTCTTTAAAATAGCAACCAGTTCAGTTCAGTTCAGTTGCTCAGTTGTGTCTGACTCTTTGCGACCCCATGAATCACAGCACGCCAGGCCTCCCTGTCCATCACCAACTCCCGGAGTTCACCCAGACCTATGCCCATGGAGTCAGTGATGCCATCCAGCCATCTCATCCTCTGTTGTCCCCGTCTCCTCCTGCCCCCAATCCCTCCCAGCATCAGAGTCTTTTCCAATGAGTCAACTCTTTGCATAAGGTGGCCAAAGTACTGGAGTTTCAGCTTTAGCATCATTCCTTCCAAAGAAATCCCAGGGCTGATCTCCTTCAGAATGGACTGGTTGGATCTCCTTGCAGTCCAAGGGACTCCCAAGAGTCTTCTCCAACACCACAATTCAAAAGCATCAATTCTTCAGCAGTCAGCTTTCTTCACAGTCCAACTCTCACATCCATACATGACCACTGGAAAAACCATAACCTTGACTAGACGGACCTTAGTCAGCAAAGTAATGTCTCTGCTTTTGAATACGTGGTCTAGGTTGGTCATAGCTTTTCTTCCAAGGAATAAGCGTCTTTTAATTTCATGGCTGCAGTCACCATCTGCAGTGATTTTGGAGGCCAAAAAAATAAAGTCTGACACTGTTTCCACTGTTTCTCCATCTATTTGCCATGAAGTGATGGGACCAGATGCCATGATCTTCGTTTTCTGAATGTTGAGCTTTAAGCCAACTTTAAGGTAATAGTCAAGATATTGGGTGTCCTTTATTCATACATCACAGCATCTCTTGTATTTGTTTGCTCTCCTTTTTAAGAGAACAAACATAGCATGTTTATCAAGACTTTACATTTGACTGATATTGGGCTGGATATGAAATTCAAATTTCTAAGTTATTTTTCTTCAATATTTTGGATATTTTACTCCTATAGTCTTCTTGCAGTCAATGTTGCTTTTCTTGAAGAATACTACTGGCTCAGATGGTAAAGAATCTGCCTGCAGTGTAGGAGACCTGGGTCGATCCCTGGGTCGGAAAGATCCCCTGGAGAAAGAAATGGCAACCCACTCCAGTACTCTTGCCTATAGACTCCCCATGGATAGAGGAGCTTGGCAGACTACAGTCCATGGGGTCACAAAGAGTTGGACACGGACTGAGCGACTAGCACACACTTTTTGTTGTTGTTGTTGTTAGCTTTTAGAATTTTCTCTTTCTTATTCTTAAATTTTAGTATAATGTGTAAACTTTTCTTTCTCCTCTTTGGCACTCTGTAGGTGTTTTCAGTCTTGTTATCTTTTAAAAAAATCTGGGAGATTTATCTACATTAGTTCTTCAAATATTTACCCCTCTTTAAAAATTTTCCTTTCTTTCTGTGATTTATATTATTTGGAGTTTTAGCACTTCTATGTCTATTCTTTATACCTATTGACTTCTTTTTATTTCTAATTTCTCTGCATTTTCTTTCTTTTCTCAGCGTAGTCCTTTTAAAAATGTATCTTACCTTTCTGTTCTTTGTTTCTACAGTAATCTTTAAAGTATTTGCTTGATTATTTTTATAATGTATTTTTCTTTTACCATATTGATACATTCTTCTTTTTTAAAAATATATTTCATTAATGTGATTTAAAATTATTAAGTTTAAATCCTTTTGCTTCTGATGGAACCTAGAATACAGATAACTGTACTCCTTAAATATCTTACCTTCTTGGTTAGTGGGCTTGTATTTCCTGGAGGTATTTTTCACTTTATCAAGCCATGCATGTATGGGGGGGCCAGACCCCTGTCTCTATCACTACAACCAGCTCAGGGTGATTAAAGTATATGCATGGGTCCTAGTGTGGAGATGTCCAGGCAGTGAAAAACTGAGTCAGTCACTCCTCACTTTAAAAAAAGAAAGCAGGGTTTTGCTCTTTGCCTCTCAGTTTTAGGTGGGGATTTTTCTTAAATGTAACAACTTCCAAAAGTCATTACCTTATTCTTTTTTCTTTCTTTTTTTTTTTTTTACACCATGTCACAGTGGCTTCTGCCTTTGATTTTGCCTTGGTATGGAGGAACACTTGGACCAAGTCTGAGTTGCTGTAGAAGTAGGATTGGCATTCCTTGTCCCAAGAGTACATTTTTCTACATTATACTGGGCTGCTCCTTGTGCTGGCTGAAGCCACTTCTTCTGTCTTACAGTAATTCAGAACAGCGTTCTGTCTTTTATTTCAAGGATTTCTTATATCTTTTTCGGTGTCTTTGGTTGATCTTGGGTGTGAGATTCAATAACTGCCTGTTCACCTTTCTAGTAGGACCTGGAAATGGATCCACTGCCCTTTGCTTTTGTTTTTAGGGGCCAACATTTTTTTTTTGCCCCCAGCACAAAGTAACATATAATTTTGTCTCATGATTTTATTTTTACAGAGTGTTTAGAATATAAATGTAGAATATCAAATACTATATCAAAGCTCTTTGTCTGTGTTCCATCCCCCATCTTCAACCATATACAATAACATTTTTTTATCCTGCAAGCTTTTTTCATCTTATTATATTGAGTGTACTTCTTTTGCTTTGTACTTTTTATTTTGATGGTTCTAGTGTTTATTCTTCAGAGAAGGCAATGGCACCCCACTCCAGTACTCTTGCCTGGGAAATCCTATGGACGGAGGAGCCTGGTAGGCTGCAGTCCATGAGTCGCACAGAGTAGGATACAACCGAGTGACTTCACTTTCACTTTTCACTTTCATGCATTGGAGAAGGAAATAGCAACCCACTCCAGTGTTCTTGCCTGGAGAATCCCAGGGACAGGGGAGCCTGGTGGGCTGCCCTCTATGGGGTCACACAGAGTCAGACACAACTGAAGTGACTTAGCAGCAGCAGCAGTGTTTATATTTAATATGGTACATAATATTCTAAAAATTATATATTAAAATTTATTAAAGCTGTGTTATGATTAGATTATTTTTTGAGTGTATTTAGGTTATTTTTACTTCTTACTATTATAGATAAGTATAACATCTTTAAAAATATATCTTTTCTTTTGATTTACTGGTTTAGATTAATTTTAAGAATGAGATTACAAGGTCCATGGATGTAAAAGCTTTATGGCTCTTGATAAGTATTGCCAAATTGCCCTTCAAAGAATGATGCTATTCTTTGAATGGTTTTCTATACACTTATTCTGATGTATACTTAATTGCATATGCACAGACTTGTTGTATATCACTTAAGACAAATCCTCTTCTGTCTTTTTTACACTACTCTGATTACATTTTTAAGGATACATTAAATTAAAATGGTGATAGACCATCTTCTCTTTTTTTTAAAACCACTATTACTTCCAAATAGCCCTGTAAAATCCTCTTAATTCTAATTCTAATTTAAGTAATTAGGGATATAAATATAAATTAAGACAATGGGTGATGTTTACTCCCTCAGATTCTACCAATATAGAGAGCACGTATTATTCATATAGTTTGAAGTCTTAGATCTCCCAGAAACGTAGAAAATATATTTTGTAGTCAGTGTTACTTCCAGAAGTTGTCTGAAATTATGACTCTCCCCCTCTGTTTAGAACCATATAAGTCCTGGGGTTTTGTGTCATGTAAGAAAGGGTTGGGAATTGAAAAGAACAGCTGTTAGGCTTCTTTCCAGCTCTGAAGACTGGTACTCAAACTAGATTTAATTTGATCTAGAAAAATGCAAAAAGTACCATTTTTACACGGTGAAGGCCTGCTACTCATACCTGCTATTTTCTTTAAACAGAGACTCTGAATATCTTGCTTACATTTTTATCATTCAGTATATTTTATAGGATTCCTGAAATAATTATGGTTAATATGTGGTAAGCACTATTTTAGATACTCTGTGTTAACCCCTGCATTACTTTTTGCTGCATAACAATGTCACAGATTTGGGGATTTACAATAATAAACATTCTTTTTCTCCCTAGGTTTTCCGTTGCTTAGGTTGACTCAAGTCTGCGGATTGGGGTCTCGTCTGGTTCACCAGTACCAGTGGCTGTCTGGGGCATGCTGTTCTCATTGCAGACCACAGAATGTAAGTCAGCAGGCCACACCACGCAGACTTATTTAAAACTTCTGCTTGCATCACATTTGCTCACATTCTGTTTTCCTACACAAATCACTTGGCCAAGCCCAGCTGTAGTGGACTGGGATATATACTCTGCCTGCAGTGGGAGGCAGTGAAAATCACATGGCAAAGAGTGAGGATGTGTAACTTTATTAGGAAGTGAGTGAAGAATTGAGAGTAATAATCTTGTATATCATAAACCTCAAGGCAGCTGTGTAGATTGTCTGTTGTTAATTCACCTTCATCCCTGGCCCTTATATTAAAGGTACCTATTGTCCTGCATTTCAGGGGAGAAGCTTTGCATATTAATTGGCTTCGGCTGCCATAACAAAATACCATAGACTGGCCAGCTTAAACAATAGACGTTTAATTCTCACAGTTCTGGTGGCTGAGAACCTGAGATCAGGGTGCCAGCATGGTTGGGTTCTGGTAATAGCTCTCTGCTCGGCTTGCTGCCTTTTCACAGTGACCTTATGTGGTGGGTAGAGAGAGGTGCTCCTATCTTCTTATAGGAGCACTAATTCCATTATGGGGAGGCCACCCTAATGACCTTGTTTATTAAGTCTAATTATTTCCTAAAGGGACTATCTCTAAATATCATCACATTTGGAGGTTAGGCTGTCAACATCTGAATTGTGGGGGGACACATTTCAGACCGTAGTACCCAAGAGCAATATTTTCTGAAACCCCTAGCCTACTGGGTCAGATTCTGTTAATGAGAAACACTTAATTGGGATATCCAGTGTTGAAAATTAGAAGACATTGTCTGTCAGCAGGTGGGCAGGTAAAGGGCAAAGAGCATGAATTTACTTTGAATTCTGACCACTTTTCCCAATCACTTGTTTTGGTGCTGGGGGCAGCTGAGATGGGCCATTAGCAGAGGTTTTTCCATGATGCTTAAGTCTTCTCAATTCCAAAAACAGTGGTGGTTTCCTTGATTTTGTAAGCACTTATTATATTTTACTGAAGTTAAGATTCCATCCATGGGTCACTAAGAAAGAAAAAAGCTACCATTAAAAAGCTAACATTTTTTTAATTCTGAGGATTTTTATTCCACACTTTGGAAAAAAAGTCTCTTAGACTTATTTGGACAGCTCTCAAAAATATGTGTGCTAAAAAACACATATCGCAGTTGTCCATACATAAAGATGCAAATATGAGCACTGTCAATTTGCTGTTATTCCTGAAATAACCTCATATTCAGAATTTTGCTCTTGTGAATCATTTTTCTCCATTTAGAGGCCCCAGTGTCTGTGTTTTTCCATGCATCAGCATTGGTGACAGATCGTTTCTTAAGAGTGCTCTGTCATTATCTCCTGTCTTTTTCCTTCCAAGCTGCTAACAACTGCTCTGCCATTCTGGTTGGAGTTAATCTTGATTTTATGTCAACTCATATTCTATTATATCCTCAAAGAGTACTTGAATGGTCTGTGGGGATTTGCAGTGGTTCAGGTAGGTAACTGGGAATAACTGAGATTCTGTCCTTCTCAATGAGCTTATTCTTTACCCATTTTAATACACATTTCTGCAATGTCTCAAGAACTAACCTAACTGATGGGTTGGGTAGATTTTCTGGATAAATCTGTTCGGAGGACTTTGGGCTAGCTCAGTGGCAAACCATTCAAGTTTCTTGAGCACATACCATAACATTTTGGGGGAAGAGCTTATTTTTGTCATTATCATTTTGTAGTTTGCAATTAAATGTGAAACCCATAGAATGTACAACAACAAGAGTAAACTTTAATGTAAATAAGGACTTTGAGTGGCAGAGATGTATCAGTGTTGGTTCACTAGTGGTCATAAAAGTAACCCCAGTGCAGGGTGTTGATGAGGGAGGCTCTGCATGTGTGGGAGCAGGAGTTATATAGGAATGTTCTGTGTTTTCTGCCCAATTTTGGTGTGAATCTAAATTTGCTCTAAAGAATAAAGTCTATTAAAAGTCAAGTATAACAGCAGCTTTGCATTCCCATAACAAATACAGTTATTGGCAACTATACATAGCTTTATAGTTTAGGTTCCTTTTTTTGTTTTAAACTTTTTATTTTGTTTTGGGTACAGCTGATTAATAATGTTGTGATAGTTTCAGGTGAACAGCAAAGGGACTCAGCCGTACATATACATGTATCCATTCTTCCCCAGGTGGCTCAGAGGTTAAAGCATCTGCCTGGAATGCAGGAGACACAGGTTTGATCCCTGGGTCAGGAAGATCCCCTGGAGAAGGAAATGGCAACCCACTCCAGTACTCTTGCCTGGAAAATTCCATGGATGGAGGAGCCTGGTGGGCTACAGTCCATGGGGTCGTAAAGAGTCGGACACGACTGAGAGAATTCACTTCACTTCACTTCACTTCAGTCTCCCCCAACCTTATCGATAGGGAGTTTGGGATGGACATGTACACTGTTATATTTAAAATGGATAACCAACAAGGACCTACTGTAAAGCACTTGGAGCTCTGCTCAGTGGCAGAGCTGGATGGTAGCTGCTTTTAATAACCTGTGTCATAATCTCAACCTCTTTAGCACCTTTATCAGTGATAGTGTCATCACTGGAGTTTCTTTAGCATTTTCTGTTTGACTAATAAACAACTAGTTTTATTAATTTCTTCAATTAAATCACATGTTGCTAGAAATTAAACAACTTCTGTTCCCAATCAGCAAAGTTTCTGACAAATTGATACTTAGGGCCTTAAGGGTAATCCTGGGTGGTGCATGGATTGTTTGCATAAACCTTTCTTTCTTCTCTTCTGGATGATTTGGCCATTTCTCCTGCCTTTATTTCCCTTTTAGTTTGGGTTCCCCTAAAAGCAGAGCCTGAGACAAGGACATGGGTGCATAGAGAACATATTTAGAAAGTAGTCTCTGAAGGCAGGTGGTCTAGGGGCATTAATGTCACCCCTGGAGACATTTACTGTCAATTGCACCCCAATTTCCAGGCTTTTCTGAGGGAAAAAGCAGAAGTACCCTTATTGTTTTAAAGAAAGGGAAAGAATGATGATGAAGACAGAGTGATAGCTGCTGTTAGGTGCTCTGCTGTTTTGTTTTTTCCGTGATACTTGCTAGGCCAAAATGCGTAAAGTTGAGACTTAGCATAATCTTGTGACATGTATTCCCCCAGCTTTTGTTTGCATTTCTGCCTCTTCATCACCTGCTTGGGATGGATACTGCTTGTCTCTCCTAAGTGTGTCTACTCTGCATTCTCTAGTTCACTCCAGATGCCTGTCAGCCTACCGTCAATTAATAACTTGGCAATCTCACTGTAGAAGTCAGACCCTAGTGAGTCTGGCTGACATGTGTTCATTTAGCAGAGCCTCTTCACTCCTCATCACACTTCTGTGTGCTGGATTCTGAACTCTGGTCCCTCCACATAGGCATTGCCATCCCTGGAGACCCTGCTGAAGCAGCCTGTCAGCATTGGTTTTCTCCTTTACTATGCCGTAGATGTGATAGGTCCTACAAGAAAGAAAAAAGAAATTTGCAATAGCAGCTGGTTGCCAAGAGTATAGCTGTATGCTCAGGAGTAACCCTGAACAAGGGGTAATTTACCAGAGTCAAACTAGGAAAATTTCCATAAGGGGCCCAGGTCTGAGCAGTGGTTTTGAATTGGGGGAGTCTAGGACACATTCTTTTGGAACCTGGGCCTTCCAAGCAAATGCCATTTTACAATTCGATCTTATTCCCCTCTGGTCACCACATTGTCTGGTAAGTTAGTTGAAGTCTGTAGACCTTACGAGCAGGCAACTTGGTTGTGGGATTGAGGTTTGAATGTAGGTCTGAATGTATGTTTGCCAAGGAGGTTGGTGACTGATCTATTTAGCAGTGTCCTTGGAGAGGCTTGGTGGCTTACTTGTGTATGGAAAGTCTGAATAAGAGTTGTAGATTCAGTGGGACCCATCTGAGCGAGAACCTGGCAACCTGTTCTTTGAGACAGCCTGATTCCTGGGGAAATTGCTGCCCTGGCCCAGTGGGTGACCCTGACCAGCTCCTGGGTGGACCTGTACGTGCTGGAGCCATGCTTCCCTCTTCTTCATCTCCAGGAAAGAACTGTAACCATTTGTTTTCCATGGCTATCATGGGATGAAGCCGAGGGTCTAAGGTGGCTGGAAGGAGCATTCAACCTTCCCTTTGTCTGCTCATTCCTTGTGAGCCTGTGGGGTCTGTAAACTCTCACTTGTTAGGAAACAGTTCACTTGCAAGCTCCAAAGGCCTTGAATGATGTACCACAAGAACTTAGGGTCACTTTTGGAAGGCATTGTGTTTGAGGCTCAGACTTGGGTTCAAATCTCAATGCTGCCCCTCCAGTGAAAACTGTGAACTATGGGTAATTCTCTTAGATTCTCTGAGTCTTGATTTCCTCTTTATGGGGTGGTTAATTGGGCTTGGAAGGCCCAGATTCCAACAGTCTCATGACACTGTTGGTAGATTAAATCAAATGATATAAAGTGCCTGGCATGGAGCTCCAGAAATGTCAGTTCCTTTCTCATACAGACTAATATGTGATACCTGAAGCTAAAGCCTTAAAAGTCCAGTTTAAAACTGATGAAAAACTAAGATATCTAATGAATTATTTTAAAAAGAAACACTGTGAGAGAAATCTTTAGATTTAAGCCAAGGAATTTTGAAGGTGGAATTATAGCCTTATTTCCTAAATGCAGTTATTTTCAGTGACTATTTTATTCATTTTTATGTGGAAGAAATGTGTCATATAGAAGAGATGGCCTTGGTATAAAGGCATCTGATGAAGTGCAGCTAATTAAACACATAATTTGGTACAGACTGTGTACCCAACATATTCTGGCACATAAAATATTTACTCTGATAGACTGAAGCTGTTGCTCTGAACTGGGTCTGAGTTGTTATTGAGACTGAATGTTTTTAATCTAGCGAATGATAATGACTTCATCACTTCTGACTTTGTGTGTCTGGTTTCAGCCTGGAATGAGATTTTATTGCTGTGCTTTCAGCTTTCTGTAAGAGAGCTTGATAGACTATCTCTGCTGAGTTCCTGTTTTTGAAAAGAACATTAAATACTGGTTAATTTATATTTATATTCAAAAGCCTAAATCTGTGCTAAACATAGCTAGACTCCTAATTATGAATTTTTTTTCTATTTTCGGTTTTATGTGAAAGCCAAGAACTTGCACAGCACAAAGAGTAGATCGGCTCAAAGTTCCTTTGCAAAGTGCTTTGATATTTTTGTCTTTGCTCTCTTCAATTCCTGATGCGCTTATACCAGAAGAAAGGTCTAGTTTTGGTCCTGTTCTAAATAGATGTGTTTTTTTGGGAAATCTCCCTAAACCCATGCTTTAACAAAGCACTATTTGGCTTTATTTCAGTTTCAAGAGTACCTAGTGTATTTGTCTACTTCCAGAGATGCAAGTTCTACTTTAGTTCAACTTTAGTTTCCTTTGCTAAGTCTCTGTGCGGCTTTTAGAGATTCTAGACTTCAGATGTGTGACCTCACAAATTAGGGGCATGGAATGAGGAAACTTGCTCATGTTATCTAAAGCTCATGATTTAAGCTGTAAACGTCTCAGGCATTAGTGTTTCAGTACAGATTGTGGATCAGTTAGTCCAGGGTGGGTGTGGTGCTGAGAGTCTGCATTTTTAACAAGCTCCTAGGTGACACTAAGGCTACTGCTGAGGACTACACTGAGTAGGAAGTGTTCAGCCTGCACATTTTAAAATTTGTCTGCTAGGATTTGAATGCCTGTTGTTCCACTTTTTAGTTCTGTGACTTTGAGTAGGGCATTCAGCTGCTCTGTCTCTCAATTTTGGCATCTGTCAAAATGGGAGTAAGAAACAAATCGCTAGTCTAGGTTTGATACAGGATACAGGATGCTTGGGGCTGGTGCACTGGGATGACCCAGAGAGATGATATGGGAAGGGTGGTGGGAGGAGGGGTTCAGGGTTGGGAACTCATGTACACCAGTGGTGGATTCATGTCAATGTATGGCAAAACCAATACAGTATTGTAAAGTAAAAAAATAAAATTTAAATAAAAAAATGGGAGTAATTAAAATGGCGTTTAGCTCTAAGGGTTCACTTAAAGAACAACAATTACAGTTCATGTAAAGTAGTTAATACCTAATAGCAAAATGTAACTACTGATAAATATTGATAGAAATTTTATCTGGTGAAATGTTTCTCAAGAATTGGAGGGGCAGAGCAAGGCATCCTAATATTTATTTACTTTTGCCTGAGAAGTGTTTCAGTGGCCAACTGTTGCAGTTTTCCCAGAACAATCTTGGTTTTAGCACTGTAAGGCTCACATCCCAGGAAACATCTCTCTTTTGAGCAAATAAGAGCAATTGTTCACCCATGGCTCAGACGGTAAAGAATCTGCCTGTAGTATGGGAGACCTGAGTTTGATCCCTGGGTTGAGAAGATCCCCGGAGAAGAGAATAGCTACCCACCCCAGTATTATTGCCTGGAGAATTCCATGGACAGAGGAGTCTGGCAGGCTATAGTCCATGGTGCCACAAAGAGTTGGACATGACTGAGCAACTAACACTTTCACATGCTTTATATACTTATTTTGAAATCTTCACAGTAACTTCATAACAGGTGAAACCTCTCTTCAGACCTGCCACTGAGTCCTTCTTCAGAGTCCTTCTGTGTGCCATTATAGTTGTATGCTCAAATGCTCCTGTATTATTAGTCTTTCCAAATGTGTGTAAGAAGCCTATTTGGTTTAGAATAAGATAAAGGAATAGAAGACCTTTAACTTTCATGAGGTTAGTTTAATAAAAAAAAAAAAAACAGTAAGTAGTAAATAAGAATACACTGGACACACCAGAATCATGGGGCTACCCTGCTCCCCAGTCTGAGGAAATGTGATTCATCTCAGAGCTTTGCTTTTTGTAGACCAAATGAAATGGACAGTTGGGTTAAGATGAAACTTAGAGGCAGAATATTTAAATAATCCTGGGAGAGGGTAGGTGTTTGAGGAGGTAGCTAGGGAAAATATAATTTTATTCCTTTTTTTCTTCCTGACCCTTTTTTCCTAGTCTTCTGTAAAAATGACCAGACATGTGTTCCTCATCGTTCTTCGTTTCTCTGTCTTTGTAAAAGATTCATTGGAGCAGATTCAATTGAGCTTTGTCCAGTGGCAACATCAAGAATGCCCGGGCGTAAGAAAGTCCTCAGATTATCCCATCGTCCTGTCTGAGCTTTTTATGTGACAGCCAAAGAACCATGTCAGCTGGAGTCCTCCCCTCAGTCTTCCCTGAAACAAATGCTATTAACTCCAAAAAGATTTCCACAGATACTGAGCATAGAATTTGCTCAGTTTTACTGTTAAGAAAGCTACTGTCATTGCTGAAGGAATTTATAACTCCAAACCAAACCAGTTTTCCTCAGTTGAATGTAGCCATAGTGAACCTGGGCCTTGGCAGAAGTCTTATTTTTATGTTCTAAAAATGGATTTGGAAATGACTTTAACATAAAAGCTTTGAAACATTTAAAAATTGAATACATTAATACATAAAAATATATGATATAAATAATAAAAATAAATTGATGCCAGTTATCTTAAAATCTGTAGAATCAATGAAATTTCAAAGGAAGGACTCTTTATTATACATATTTATTTATGTATATTTTAAACTGTTTTAATATGTAATGGATTTGATATGTGTAAATCTTTGTTCAAACACTTATTCACAAACATTTTTTGGAAAGATAGAAAGTGAAATGGAAATATTTCCTCCATTTCAACTATTTGATTTGTTTACAATTTTAATTGGAGATAAGATGTATGAGTAAATTACTTTTTAAAAAATTTTATTATTTATTTTTTTTACTTTACAATATTATATTGATTTTGCCATACATCAACATGAATCTGCCATGGGTGTACATGTGTTCCCATCCTGAATCCCCCTCCCAACTCCCTCCCCATACCATCCCTCTGGGTCATCTCAGTGCACCAGCCCCAAGCAACCTGTATCCTGCATCAAACCTAGACTGGTGATTCATTTCTTATATGATATTATACATGTTTCAATGCCATTCTCCCAAATCATCCCACACCCTCTCCCTCTCCCACAGAGTCCAAAAGACTGTTCTATACATCTGTGTCTCTTTTGCTGTCTCGCATACAGGGTTATCGTTACCAGTATGCGAGACAGTAAATTACTTTTTTAAATAAACTGCACTATAATTATTGAGAAAAACAGTCATTGAAAGATGAGTTATTTTTATTGTAAAATGTTTATAATTACCCTATATCAATGTTTTTCAAAGTGTGATTCCTGGGCCAGCAGCATCAGCATTATCTAGAAATTTGTTAAAAGTGAGCAATATTGTGTTCTACCAAGATCTAGTTTCAGAAACTGTGGAGGAGGGGCCCAGCAGTCTGTCCTTTAAACTTCTTAGGTGATTTCAGTACAGGTTCAAGTCTAAACCATTTAGAAGAGTGTCTGATGGGTCATTAAGATGATACACCTTTGGCAAGGTTCAAGAATTAGAACCTAAATTGATGACTCACAAATTAGACAACCTCTTTCTCTCTCTGCCTTCTAGGAATGTGATAACCATGGGACAGTGTGGTCTAAGGAAAAGAATCTGAATTTTAAGTATGAAGGTCTAGTTTTAAGTGATAACTTTTTGTATGCAAATCACTTAAAATACTTTGAGCCATGGTTTCTAATACATAAAATGGGATAATCCTAGCTTCTTCCCAACTCAGTCTCATAGAGGAGTTGTGATCAAATGCAGACGTGCAAGTGAGGGCAATTTTTAAATTATCCAATGCTATGCAAATGTTACTTCTCATATGATCATTACTGCCAGTATGATTACAATACCCCAGATTTTTCCTTCTCACCTTCCCCCTCTTTGCCCCATTAAATTTGATTGCTCTTGAAATTTGTTTTGCAAAGCAGAGATTAGAAAAAAGAAATGGGAGACTTTTCAAATTAGAAAAGAAACCAGCGTTCTTGCAGTTTCTTTTATATATGAAATGATACATACGGATTTTTTTCTTTGTTTCATGAACAGTCTTTTAAGCCTTTAATCCACAAGGTAAAATGAATCAGTAGCACACTTCAGTGATACCATGGCAATAATAATGCATTTGGAACATTAAGTGTCAAATTTCCCTCACATATTTCAAAAATTGTTTTACATTTTTCTGGTTCAACCTCTCTTGACACCAGTGAACTAAGGCTTGTAATTGAAGGATAAGTGAGCAAAAAAGCAGTTGAAGTGATAATATATCCATTTCAATTCCTATTTTCTGGACGGAGACCTTTTATGCTAAGTTCATCTGAGAGTACATTTTTATGACAAAATTATAACCCTCAAATAGATGTTACTCAGGCAGGGTGAGATCTGTGTTGGTATAATGGATTTTGTGACAATGAAATGCAAGAAAGTCTCCCAAAAGCTTTGCCTAAGGAATTTCTGTCAGTAGCCTATATGCTGCCGAAATTTTCAAGATGTTATTATGACTCATTTTTACTCATTATAGAAAAGTGACTTGGTATTTTAATCATGAGATACAATTGTGTTGAAATAAGGAGAAAGAAGCATAAAGGATAGTCTGAAAAATTGCCATATATTCATTAGCTGCACTGTTTGGTAAATTTTGTTGCTTTTGAAATGGTTTTACATAATAAAACCTTCTAATTTAGAAGGTCAAATATATTTGTTTCTCCTAATTTAAGTTTCACTAATAATTTTCTATTTGTCACTAGTGGAATGAAAAGAAGGCATCCTTTGCAACAAGAGGTAATCTGAACTTAAATTATCTAAGTTCTTTCTTCCTGGAGTGGTAGTATGCAGCTTCTTCTCTCTTTTCAGTGTTTTTTTTTTTTTTTCCTTTAGGGAAAGTATGTAAAATTGTCTCATAATTTGTAACATGTGCAATTAAAAATGTCACAGCATCTATAAGGACCAAATACTTTTTCTTTTTTCTCCCTCTGGTTTTACTGAGATATAATTGACCTAACACTGTGTTAGTTTAAGATGTGCAGCCTGTTGATTTGATATATGCATATATTGTGAAATGATTACCACAATAGGTTAGTTAATACCTTCATCACTCACATAATTGCTTTTTTTGTTATGAGAGTGTTTAAGATTTACTCTCTTAGCTTTGAAGTGTAGGATATAATTTCATTAACTGTTGTCACCATACTATATGTTAGATTTCTAGAAATTATTCATATTATAGCTGAAAGCTGTACTCTTCGACCAGTATTTCCCCATTCCCCATGGCTAGCAACCATTCATTATTCTATTCTGTCTCTATGAGTTTGGCTTTTTATATTTCACATATAAGCGATATATATTATTTGCCTTTCTCTATCTGACTTATTCCACTTCCCATAATGCTTTCAAGACCATACATGTTGTTACAAATGGCAGAATTTCCTTCTTTCTTATGACTGAATAATACTATTCTTTATCCATTCATCTATAGCTCGACTCTTAGCTTGTTTCAGTTTCTTGGCTATTGTGAATAATGCTGCTATGAACATGGGGGTGCAAATATCTCTTTGAGATCCTGATTTCTTTTTCTTTGTGTCATGGTCTGGGTGCAGGTTGGAAAAGAGTTTCCAGACATGAGACAGAATGAGAGGGAAATAAAGTTTATTATAGTGGGAGATGCTGTTAAAGTAGCGAGCCAACTCGAGGGAGAACTGATGTTGAGAAGGGGTCCTTAGTCCACTTTTATACCCAGGGTACAAGGAGTGGGATAAGGGTCTTACAGGTCATTTGATGATTGGATGAGGTACATATACTGGGTGGGGGGAAGAGTAAGGCAAATACCTTTGCTCTATGGGATAGGAGGGGAGACAGGTTATACTGCTCAGCTCAGTTCAGTCGCTCAGTCGCGTCCAACTCTTTATGACCCCATGAATTGCAGCACGCCAGGCTTCCCTGTCCATCACCAACTCTTGGAGCTTGCTCAAACTCATGTCCATCAAGTCCGTGATGCCTTCTAACCATCTCATTCTCTGTCATCCCCTTCTCCTACCTTCAGTCTTTCCCAGCATCAGGGTCTTTTCCAATGAGTCAGTTCTTCGCATCAGGTGGCCGAAGTATCGGAGTTTCAGCTTCAGCATCGGTCCTTCCAATGAATATTCAGGACTGATTTCCTTTAGGATAGACTGGTTAGATCTCCTTGCAGTCCAAGGGACTCTCAGGAGTCTTCTCCAACACCACAGTTCAAAAGCATAAATTCTTTGGCACTCAGCTTTCTTATAGTCCAACTCTCACATCCATACATGACTACTGGGAAAACCATAGCTTTGACTAGACAGACCTTTGTTGACAAGGTAATGTCTCTGCTTTTTAATATGCTGTCTAGTTTGGTCATAGCTTTTCTTCCAAGGAGCAAGAGTATTTTAGTTTCATGGCTTCAGTCACCATCTGCAGTGATATTGGAGCCCCCAAAATTAAAGTCTCTCACTGTTTCCATTGTTTCCCCAACTATTTGCCATGAAGTGATGGGACCAGATGCCATGATCTTAATTTTCTGAATGTTGAGTTTTAAGTCAATTTTTTCACTCTCCTCTTTCACTTTCATCAAGAGGCTCTTTAGTTCTTCTTTGCTTTCTCCCATAAGGGTGGTGTCATCTGTGTATCTGAGGTTATTGATATTTCTCCAGGAGGATCTGAAATCCATTAATAGTTACAACATGGGGGGAGGGGAAGGATGATAAGTGTCTTTTTCTCTTCCTGCATTCCAAGACTCTCCTTGGTTTTATCTGCTCTTTGGTCCTTTCATCACCACATTTTGGATATGTACAGAGAAGGGGAATCATATGGTCATTCTCTTTTTAATATTTTGAGGAACTTCCATATGCTTTCCATAGTTGCTGCACCAATTTACATTCCTACAATAGTGTCCAAGAGTTCCCTTTTATTTGCATCCTTGCCAACACTTTGTTTTCTCTCACCTTATTTATAATGGCCATCCTAACAGGTGTGAAGAAGTGATATCTCACTGTGATTTTGATTTGCATTTCCTTCATGGTTAGCGTTCAATTCAGTTCGGTTCAGTCACTCAGTCGTGTCCGACTCTTTGCGACCCCATGAATCGCAGCACGCCAAGCCTCCCTGTCCATCACCAACTCCCGGAGTTCACTCAGGCTCACGTCCATTGAGTTGGTGATGCCATCCAGCCATCTCATCCTCTGTTGTCCCCTTCTCCTCCTGATCCCAATCCCTCCCAGCATCAGAGTCTTTTCCAATGAGTCAACTCTTCGCATGAGGTGGCCAAGTGCTGGATTGCTAAACACTAATGGAAATGTTGTCTTCTTTGGAAAGGTCTATTCAGGTCCTCTGCCCATTTTTTTAATTCAATTCATTTTTTTTGGCTCCTGAGTTGTATAATTCTTTGTATATTTTGGATATTAGTTTATTATCAGATAGATGGTTTGCAAATATATTCTCTATTTCCACAGGTTACCTTTTCATTTTGTTGATTGTTTCTTTTGCTTTGATGCAGCAGCAGCCCCACTTATTTATTTTTGCTTTTTCTGTTTATGTTTTAAATATCACATTCCAAAATCATCGCCAAGAGCAGTATCATGAAGCCTTTTACTTAAATTTTCTTCTAGTTTTATGGTTTTAGGCTTTATGTTTCAGTCTTTAATCTATTTTGAGTAAAATGGTTTCCATTTGCATGGAATATCTTTTTCTATTCCTTCATTTTGAACAAATTCATTTTTTTTGGCTCCTGAGTTGTATAATTCTTTGTATATTTTGGATATTAGTTTATTATCAGATAGATGGTTTGCAAATATATTCTCTATTTCCACAGGTTACCTTTTCATTTTGTTGATTGTTTCTTTTGCTTTGATGCAGCAGCAGCCCCACTTATTTATTTTTGCTTTTTCTGTTTATGTTTTAAATATCACATTCCAAAATCATCGCCAAGAGCAGTATCATGAAGCCTTTTACTTAAATTTTCTTCTAGTTTTATGGTTTTAGGCTTTATGTTTCAGTCTTTAATCTATTTTGAGTAAAATGGTTTCCATTTGCATGGAATATCTTTTTCTATTCCTTCATTTTGAACCTGTGGGCGAACTTAAAGCTGAAGTGGGTTTCCTGTAGGCATCATGTAGGTGAAAGTGAAAGTTTTAGTTGCTCAATTGTGTCCAACTCTTTGTGACTCCGTGAACCTTAGCCCACCAGGTTCCTCTATCCCTGGGAATCTCCAGGCAAGAATGCTGGAGTGGGTAGCCATTCCCTTCTCCAAGGGATCTTCCCAATACAAGGATTGAACCCAGGTCTGCTGCATTGCAGGCAGATTCTTTGCTGTCTGAGCCATTAAGGAAGCCCGTCATATAGTTGGGTCTTGGTTTATTATTCATTCTATGTCTGTTGATTATGTAATTTAATATAAAATTTAATTTATTTGCATTCAGTTCAGTTCAAGGTAATTATTAATAGAAAAGTACTTATGGTGCCAAATTATTGCTTTCTGGCTCTGTTGTTCTTCCCTTGCTCTTTTTTTCCTCTCTTAATGTCTTCCTTTAGAACTGAGGACTTCCAATAGTGGTATGCTTTTGAGTTCGATCTCTTTATCCTTTGTGTATCTACTATAGGATTTTGCTTTGTGATTACTATGAGGCTTACAAAAATTACCTTGCAGTCTGTTTACACTGATGAAAACTTAACTTCAATTGCATACAAAAACTCTACCCTTTTATTCCCCACATTTTGTTTATGATGTCACAGTTGACCTCTTTTATATTATGTATTTATTAACAATTTATTGAAGCTGTTATTTTTTAATATTTTTGTCTTTTAATCTTTATTACTAGAATTAAATAGGTTAATATGCTACCATATTAAAGATAGTATTGTGAATTTGAGTGTATACTTGTCTTTGCCAGTGTATTGTATATTTTCATATGTTTTCATGTCACTAACTGTCAGGGTCCAGCCCCGGTGGATCCAGGGTGATTCGAAGGTGGAGACGGAGTCGGCGAGAAAAATACTTTTAGAAATATAAGATTAGATTAGGAAATAATAGTGTAGTAGGAAAATTTAGATGGAGAAAAGAAGGCTGAATAACTTGATTTATGTGGAATACCAATCACCACCTACGTAGGCCACAGGAGTCTTTCCGTTCTCCCGAAGGAGAGGAGGCACTGAGGCCTCCTCGGTCCGATCTTAGAAGCCCAGGCATAATTAGTAGGCTTGGTGAGTACCCACTCCCCAGATGGGAATTCAGCCAGAAGGGGAAAGAAAGAACGACACGGGGGGAATCAGCCTTTCCAGAAACTGATCCCCTTTTCTTTATTTTCAGGTTTGCTTGTATACCTTTTTTACACATAGGAAT
>SJXQ01011920.1:0-70199 GCA_006408695.1 Aepyceros melampus
ACTTTTGAGAAGGATTGGGTCAGGAGTAGAGAGCCTTCTTAAGTGGGATTGTGTGTGTGCATGTGTGTGCTAAGCTGCTTCAGTAGAGTGACTCTTCTTGGCCCTATGGACACTTGCCTGCCAGGTTCTCGTCTGTGAGGATTCTCCAGGCAAGAATACTGGAATGGATTGCCATGCCCTCCTCCAGGAGATTGTCCTGACCCAGGGATTGAACCTGGATCTCCTGCATTGGCAGGCAGATTCTTTACCATTAGCACCACCAGGAGTTCCTGGGACTTCCCTGGTGGTCCAGTGGTTAAGAATCTGCCTGCCAGTTCAGGAGACATGGGTTCGATCCCTGGTTTAGGAAGATCCCACATACTGCAGAGCAACTAAGTGGGAAAGCCACAACTACCGAAGACTCGTCTGTGAGGATTCTCCAGGCAAGAATACTGGAATGGATTGCCATGCCCTCCTCCAGGAGATTGTCCTGACCCAGGGATTGAACCTGGATCTCCTGCATTGGCAGGCAGATTCTTTACCATTAGCACCACCAGGAGTTCCTGGGACTTCCCTGGTGGTCCAGTGGTTAAGAATCTGCCTGCCAGTTCAGGAGACATGGGTTCGATCCCTGGTTTAGGAAGATCCCACATACTGCAGAGCAACTAAGTGGGAAAGCCACAACTACCGAAGCATGCATGCCCTAGAGCTTGTGCTCTGCAACAGGAGAACCCACTGCAGTGAGAAGCCCGCACATCACAAGGAAGTTTCAAGATTACTAGGGCTGTTCTAGGTGCATTACATGTCTAGTTCAGTTCAGTCACTCAGTCGTGTCTGACTCTTTGTGACTCCATGGACCAATAGCACGCCAGGCCTCACTGTCCATCACCAACTGCCAGAGCTTTCTCAAACTCATGTCCATCGAGTCAGTGATGCCATCCAGCCATCTCATCCTCTGTCTTCCCCTTCTGCTCCTGCCCTCAGTCTTTCCCAGCATCAGGGTCTTTTCGAACGAGTCAGTTCTTTGTATCAGGTGGCCAGATTCAGCATCAGAAGAAAAAAGCTATGACCAACCCAGACAGCATATTAAAAAGCAGAGACATTAGTATTGTAAGAAGCTCAGATTACTGTCTGGCTCTAGGGTCAAGTAAATTCTTGTTGTTGTTCAGTTGCTGAGTCATGTCTGACTTTGTAACCTCATGGAATGGAGTATGCCAGGCTCCTCTGTCCTCTACTATCTCCCAGTGTTTGCTCAAATTCATGTTCATTGAGTTGGTGGTGCTGTCTAACCAGCTCATCCTCTGCTGCGTGCTTCTCCTTTTGCCTTCAATATTTCCCAGCATTTGGGTCTTTTCCAAAGAGTTGACTCTACACATCAAGTGGCCAACATATTGCAGCTTCAGCTTCAGCATCAGTCCTTCCACTGATTGTTCAGGGTTGATTTCCTTTAGGATTGATGCTTTAATCTTCTTGCTGTGCAAGGGGCTTTCAAAAGTCTTCTCCAACACCACAATCTGAAACCGTCAATTCTTCATCACTCAGCCCTCTTTATGGTCTAACTCTCACATCTGTTCATAACTTCTAGAAAAACTATAGCTTTGGCTATATGACTACATGCACCTTTGTCAGCAAAGTGATGTCACAGTAGTTCTTAACCAAGTCAAAATTAGTATGTGAAGGATGAGCTGTGTAGAGGAATCACAAATTGCGCATTTCCACTTAGTTGTTGGAAGAGAACCGGACAGACTGTGTTCTTCTGGTTGCAATATTAAACACCCAAAGCCAACTTGAAAAACTGTTAGGAAACATGT
Organism: Aepyceros melampus; assembly: GCA_006408695.1. Lineage (NCBI taxonomy): Eukaryota > Metazoa > Chordata > Mammalia > Artiodactyla > Bovidae > Aepyceros > Aepyceros melampus. The sequence goes on from SJXQ01011920.1 coordinate 1,791, forward strand.
CATTTTGAGACCTGCAGTTTTGCCAATCACTTTATACAGAGCACCTTCTAGTATCTTGCTGTGTAATTCTTTTAACACTGCAAAGGTCACACAGTGAGAACTGGCCATGTTGAAAACAGACTCTCTCTTTGTTAAGGACCCACAGAGATATATAAACACTCTGCATGTGTGTTCTTTCAAACTGCTCAGTGTGAACAAACACTGATAAGCCTTGACTTGTGGGGAAGCCTCCATCATGCTTCTTGATACGTGGACCAACCAGGGAGTTCATTCTCTACTTTTTCTTCTCCCTTATTCCTCATATCCCAACACCATTCCTAAGTCTCACCTATTTAATCACCAAATATCTCTTTTCTCTACCTCCAACACCACTGTTTTAACTGAGACCACGTTTCCAAATTGGTGCCATCCTTGGCACCTCTGGCCAGTGATGCTCCTAAAACTTACAGATTTTCTAAATGTATATTTATAAATTTATTTGCATTGCATTGGTTCCTTAGGTGCTGTATTCTCCTGGTTTCTTTCCTCCACAGTGGTGCCATGGAGATATCCAACATACCCACTAAATGTCAGTGTTCTTTGGCATTCTGTCCCAGGCCTTTCTGTCTAACCCTATAGTTTCACTTTGGGGCATCTATTCCACTCTCAGAGCTTCTATATGTTGAAATTCCTCTATATTGATAGTTCCTAGAGTCTTATCTCTAGTCTAGTCTTTCTTGCTAAGTTTCAGACCTATATATTGAACCCCTACTTGGCTATATTAAATATATGCAGGCATTTAATCTTGAATATCTTACAGGAACCTCAAGCTCAATGTGACCCAAACTGCACCCACTATCTTATTCTCAGATCCAAAGTCCTTCCTAAGAAAAGCCTTCCTCTGATTTTGTGGAACCAAGACCAACCCAACTGTGCTGTCTAGAAACCTGAAACTTATTCTCTTTCATAGTCCTCATCCCTGATATTTAATCTGTCAATAAACATGCCTTGAATATTATATCTCCAAATTTCAAAAATCTCCACTTTTATCCAGTCTTGTGCTAACATCCTCATTCAAGCCATGATTATCTCTGGTAAAGATTGTCCCTGTAGCCACTTCACAAGGCCATGATTCTAGGTTTGCTCCATGTTGATGCATCTGCAGCCAGAAGGGTTTCCATACAGGTGTCACATTACTCTCATGATGCTTCACACCTTGGATGGTTTCCCTCTCACAGTTGGGCTCTACAGATAAATCTCCAGATTTCTTTCCCACCATCCTCTTCGCCCCACACATGATGAACTGCTTTTGGTTTCTCAAAAGTGTTTGCCATTTTTTCCCTTACCTCTGAATCTTCACACTTGCTCTCCTCTGTAACTTGTGTGATCTTCCCACATTTGCCTTCACCACACTGACTCCAAATTTCAGTCTATACTTCACTTCACTAAAGGAAATCAACCCTGAATATTCATTGGAAGGGCTGATGCTGAAGTTGAAGCTCCAATAATTTGGCCATCTGATGCGAAGAGCCAACTCACCGGAAAAGACCATGATGCTGGGAAAGACTAAAGGCAGGAGGAGAAGGGGCAACAGAGAATAAACCAGTTGGATGACATCACCAAATTAATGGACATGAGTTTGAGCAAACTCCAGAAGATAGTGAAGGATAGAGAAGCCTGGCATGCTGCAGTCCACAGGATTGCAGAGTTGACACAACTTAGGAACTGAATAACAATTACTTCATTTCTTTGAGACACCTTCCCTGAACGCTTGATTGGCTTCTTCTACAGGGATGTTGTTACAGTGAGTATCTTATACATGTACAAGTTCCTTTCCAAGAGCATGTTCATAAGTACAATCTGTTTGTAAGTCCAATAAAGTTAGCCTAGGTACCCAACTAACACAATTTGCTATATAGTACTGTATTGTAATAAGTTTATAATACAAATAATACATCCATAAAAATACGCACACACAAATAACATTTTTAATCTGTAGTAAAGTACCTTAAAAAGTACAGTACTATAGTACAACAGCTTGCAAATGGGTTCACACGCATGCTTGCATCTTTGAAAGGTCACAACTTGAAGGGTCATATGTCAGGGATTTATAGTATTTGCTTTTGTATTCTAGTTCTTGGTCCACAGGACAGAAGCTATACCTACTTCTTTACTGTTGTTAATACCAGACTCTGACATAATATTTGGAAAGCATTAGGAGCTTAATAAACATGTGTCAAATTGATCAACCATTGTGTTTATATTTTTATTTTTCTGTCTCTCTTATGAAATTGACAGATTTGTAATGGCAGGTTATGTAATCTCTCCTTTGGTTCCCAAGTACCTTGCACATAGTAGATACTCAACACATATGTATTTAGGGATGGATTCATGAATGGGTGGATAAATGTAGTTGGTCCTACAGATTCATTTTCATACTTTTGAAAACTGTTCCAGATAATCCTTTTTGGAGATTCCACAGTAATGCACATCTTACAAAGTTAAAAAAATATCAGAGGAAGAAGGAATAGCAATAAACTATAAGTAAATAAGCTGAGGGGAAAAAAGTCACTTTTGCGTGAACCAAATTATTTCTTTACTCTTGTTATAAAATATTACAAAATAACCCTATTGTATAATATATCTTCAAGATGGCTTTTTAACTCTGTTAGACCACTTAGGTCCCAAACCAAGATTCCTATTCACACCAAAGAGGAAATGGAGCTTTGATGATGTCTGGTTCCTGTTATGTCTGTTTTTTTTTTTTTTTTTTTAAAGGAGGAGAGAGGACATCCTGACAGATGAGGAGGAAAGAGAGAAGGAAGGAAGGAAGGAAGGAAGGAAGAAAGAAAGGGAAGGAGAGTAGGACAGAGGCAGGGTGGAAGAAAGGAGGGTGGGTGAATAAAGGAGGGGGGAGGGAGGAAGGAAGGAAATAAAGAAAGGGAAAATAACTCTGTTAGACCACTTAGGTCCCAAACCAAGATTCCTATTCACACCAAAGAGGAAATGGAGCTTTGATGATGTCTGGTTCCTGTTATGTCTGTTTTTTTTTTTTTTTTTTTAAAGGAGGAGAGAGGACATCCTGACAGATGAGGAGGAAAGAGAGAAGGAAGGAAGGAAGGAAGGAAGGAAGAAAGAAAGGGAAGGAGAGTAGGACAGAGGCAGGGTGGAAGAAAGGAGGGTGGGTGAATAAAGGAGGGGGGAGGGAGGAAGGAAGGAAATAAAGAAAGGGAAAGACAGGGAAAATGAAGTGGGGAGAGAAGGAGAGAGGAAAATATGCCAAACTTACTATTGATAAAAGAGTTTAGTATATTCCCCTAGATATCAATTCCAAATTTGTGACACTGAGCATAACATCCCTTCATTGTTTTTTTGAAAAATCAACTAAACCTGGTCTCAGTTATTGATTGCCCCAAACTTAGAAACTAGAACAACAACACTTGTTCACTCTGAGCCATCTGGGAAGCTTGGTAGGCACTAGGCTTTGCTCCACTTGGCTTCATCTGGGATGATGCAAAGGCTGGGAAAGTTGTTTACATGTCTGGTGCTGACACTGGTTGATCAGTGAAAACCTAGCTAGGACTGTGGTGGAAACTCTTACACATGGACTCTTTGTGTTGCTCGGGCATCATCACAAAATGGTGTCTGTATGGATACTAAGAGCATGTGTTCCAGGGAAGAAATCCAGGAGAAAGCAGTCTTGCCTTTAATGACCTGCTTCATTGTCACTTCTATTCATTGACATGTCACAAGAGACATCTGGCTTTTAGAGAAGGGAGAAAGAGATTCCATCTCTCAATGGGGAAGTGCCGAAGTTCAGGAAAAATGTGAAAAATACTGCTGTGAACCTTTTTGTTACATATAATATGGCACAAAACAATTATGTTCTTTTGGTCCTGTAAAAAAACAAAGCATCAAATGAAAAATGCCAGGATTCTGACTCCACATTTAACTTTCACGATTTTCCAGTGACCCCAGGACTGATGACTTGGATCCTCTGATCAAATAAGTCAAAGCTGCCTGCTTTCTTTTTTAGATTTTTACAACCAAATATAAAATACCTGAACTTTATTGCTGACAATTCACTTCCAACCAGAGATACGCTAGAACCCTGGAACCATCTTGTAAGCAAAACCTTTGGGGGGAAACTGGCTAAAAAATCTAAGTAAAGCTGATTCTGTAATGGATAGAATGTGGAATAGAGAGGCTAGCGAGAAGCTCCACAATGCTAAGACAAGGCCCCCATGGGTTTGGGGGGGCTTCCCTTGTGCCTCAGATGGTAAAGAAACTGCCTGCAATGTGGGAGACTTGGGCCCAATCCCTGGATCAGGAACATGCCCTGGAGATGGGAATGGCTACCCACTCCAGTATTCTTGCCTGGAGAATTCAATGGACAGATGAACTTGGTGGGCTATAGTCCATGAAGTCACAAAGAGTCAGATACAGCTAAGTGACTAAGACTTTTAGTTCATGGGTTTGGGAGCAATCAGAATTTGGAGCAGGTTTATTCCTGAACTTCCTTAACAGAATGACATATGCTACTGCCCGCTTCCCTCTGCCCTCCCCTCATACTCAGACTTGAGAGGCCAAGAACATAGCGTGAGAATGAATCTCTTTCCTGGCCCCCAAAGGAAATAAAACACAGGCAGCTGTCAGGAAAGAGTAATAAAGTCAATCATTTCCTCTGCCACCATGCAGTTTGACAGGTGACTTCTGCAGAAGACAAGCATGTGAAACAGAAAAACTGAGACTCAAATACTGTGAGTGTGTGTGTTTGGGGGGGTGGACAGATGTCAGAGACTCAGTCCTGAGTGTGACAAGAAAAGAAGGATTGGATTTTCCTTGCCACAGCCGTTCTTAATTTATTGGTTCAAGGCAGACAGTAGAAAGCCAAGGCAAGCTTAAAGCAAAGTTATGCAATCCCTAACCCTCTGGAAAGAATCTGTCATCTAAGGAAAGCTGTAACTCTTACATTATAGGAAGGTCAGTGTTATCAGAAGGGTAAACTGAAGAAGGTTCCCTCTGTGAGTTAAATCTAGTTCAAGCTAATTTACAATTTTACAACTCACAATCCGTACTATATCCACAATCTTTCACTACATAGCCAGTGCTGAAGACCATCAATTTTCCTTCATTTTCTGCATCCCAAGGAAAATGGCAATATAAGTGATAATTTGGGGACCTCCAACCTTGTAATATTCTCCATAGAGGCTGTGAGGGAGAGAAAAACAGTGCGAAATTCTGATTCTAACTCAGTCACTAGTTCCTGCTCCTTCTTAACTTCTTGACTATGGATTTTGGGGCTTACTTCTCCCAACACGACAGTCACTTGTCTTTCTTGTTAACAACACACTTTGTTCTTTAGCAGGCCACCCCTTGTCCACTCTCTTTTCATGTTGTTTGGGAGTAGGCTGCACCCACAAGCCCGTATGTGATTCAGTGATCAGTTTGAGGTTCATTATAAACACAGGTAGGTCAAATTTGAACCTATTCACTTTCTGGAGTGAATGTTTGATGTTATGAAAACCTAGAGGTGCCAAGAAAGCTAGAGATTAGAAATGGAGGAAAAAGAGACTGGATCCTGATGACATGTTTTAAATCCATGGGTCCAACCATGTCTGAATCTGCTCCTTGGATTTCTCTATTACGTGAGTTAATTAAACCCCCTTTCACATCAGTCAGAATTTAAAAAAATAATAATCTGGGTTATTTGCAAAACAACCTATAACCATTTCTGCTCTGATAGGGTCAGATTAGTTGGTTTCTGTGGAAAACCCCAGTTCCAGCCTGCTGGGTGTGATTGTGTTTGGGGTACACTAGGCCTGGCGTGCTGTGATTCATGGGGTTGCAAAGAGTCGGACACAACTGAGCGACTGAACTGAACTGAACACTGTGTTTACAGTAATTGCGACTACAGGAGCACAATTATGTGCTAAAGATGCACATAAAAAAATTATGGCAAAAGATGACAGGCCCAACTTTCCAGTTGTTTGGATTATTATAACTAACTTGGGAAATTGGGTAGCACGTTAAGAAAAACCCTAAATTCAAAGCTCTATTCTAAGCTCTATTCTGTTTGTGACTCTAGATTTGCAGTCTGTGTGACCTGAGGCAAGTCACAACCTAAGTTCCAATAATATGAAGATAAAGGCATTATAAATTGTTAATTGTTAAATACTAATGGTGTTATTATTACATTAATGTTAATGGTAAAATCCAGTTCATTCTGACATTTCTGTTTGGTTGTCCTTTCTCAGGTGTAGAAAATAGTTCACATTTTTATCAGTCTTACGATAAAAATGTTACCAGTATAATAAAATCCAACATTAAAATGCATGAAGCATAACACCTACATTTCTGGGTATTTGTTCTGTCATAAACAAAGCTATGTAGCTCCTTTTTTTGCCTATCACAGTCTTTAAAATTCTGAAAATACGATGCTGCTTTGAAGTTTCCTTAAGCTATTTTTTGGCTGGGATTTTGCAGTGTTCCTGAGAACGAGATAAATATATAATGTCACATGACCTCAGAGGCAGACACATTTTTTTTAAAAAAAGTAGAATCATACATCTGTCCTACACAATGGCTGTGCCACAATATGCTTGGGGAACAATTAGTTGGAAGATCATCATGCGACATCATAAAATCCCGGAAAGAGAGCAGGACATTTATCAGAATAGCCTGGAGCCAGCCTGACTCCAAGTCTGCTAAACTCACATCCAAGAAGCAAATCATATTTTGTTTACTCAATTGGAACCTGATGAGAGGACCAGATAAGAATTATTTTTTGTAACACTCTGTCTTTTTATATTTACTTGATTGGAGTGTAATTTCAAAGGAGCCAAAGATAATTAATTGCTATGAGTGGGTGTACTGCAGATGATTGAAGCAAAAAAAAAAAAAAAAAAAACCCAGCTGTATGAAACCAAGAGCTGGAGAAGAAGGAATAAGTAGCTGTATCGTCCTCTCAGTGACATTGGGAGTCCGCCTGGTAACCTTTCTTGGTGCACTGTGGACATGATGTAAATGGTAAGTGACGTGAGTCACTGACACTCAAAATCTGAGGCAGATCAGCTTGTGACAACATCAGCCTGGGCTTTATGTTCTTAAAGCCTCACACACCAGTGAGCTTGTGAACACGGTGATTTAGATCCTTTTGGTTATGGCTTGACTTTATCACTGAATAAGCTTGATCTTCAAGGAACCAAATTTTAAATAGATGATGCAACTGTATTTAAGTCACTCATCTGTAGTCATCTGATGATTGCCAACTTGACCAACAAAACATACTCCCAGAGCTGCTTACATTTGAAGGCAGCGCAAAACAAATTCTTGGACCAAGACTTCCAATTCATCACTCTTCATCTACATTTCCCGTTGTGAGAGAATGAGGTTGGGAACTATAATCAAAGAATTAGCATTTGGTCCTCCCTTCTCCTGAGAGCAGTGGTCCTGAAATCAATCCCCTACAGGTACTGCGGGACAACAATGATGTTATCTATATGTGAATGGACTCTCTAGATCTGTTTATTAGAATCAGCCAAGAGGCCAACATGAAAATCAGAGTTAAGACACCTATCTCAAGAAGAAAAACGCTTTCTTCTAAATGTTTAGGATACTTACGCTCCTAACATAAGTAAATGGTTGACTACAATTTTCAACACCTATATCTGAAAGAAATATGGACAATCAAAATTCACTCAAAATAAAAATAGTGAAAAAAAGTAGAAATAGTGATGTCATCCAGTATTTGTAGAAAAATTAGTAAATCTTTCGATTAACTCTCCCCACATTTTAAACAGCAAAAAAACCTTCTGACCACAGTATATTATTCAATTTATGTATCTTTCTGAGAAGTTACACAGTAAGTTTTCATTACTCAAGTTATATGGAAAAAAAAGTGTGTGAGAGATTTGCTATAAAAAGATTAAGATTAAACCTTAAGAAAACAAATTTCTTGGCAATATAATCATTCGAATTTATGGTTCTGTATTTTTTATAACACGTTTTCTTAACACGGAATATAGTGTCACTGATGGAAACACCATTGATGTTTCTTATATAAATATTAAAATGAGAGAGGATGGGTAAACAAGATTTTCTAAATGCTTTGGATTATCAGGAATTCTGTCATTTTAAAAGTTTTTATTGGAATGTACTTGCTTTACAATGTTGTGTTAATTTCTACTGTACCACAAAGTGAATCAGCTACAGGTGTACATATATGCCCTCTTTTTTTGGATTTCCTTCCCATGTAGGTCACTATAAAGCATTGAATAGAGCTCTCTCTGCGATACAGCAGGTTCTTATTATTTATATATTTTATACATTACTGTCATTTATACAGTGCTACCAAGTCAGCTGGATAGCATCACTGACTCAATGGACAGGAGTTTGAGTGAACTCCGGGAGTTGGTGATGGACAGGGAGGCCTGGTGCACTGCGGTTCATGGGGTTGCAAAGAGTTGGACACTACTGAGCGACTGAACTGAACTGAACCAAGATGAAAGAGCTTCCCTGGTAGCTCAACAGTAAAGCATCCACCAGCAGTGCAGGATACACAGGAGACAAGGTTTCTATCCCTGGGTTGTGAAGCTCCCCAGGAGAAGGAAATGGCAACCCCTGCAGTATTGTTGCCTGGGAAATCCCATGGACAGAGGAGCCTGGAGAGCTACAGTCTATGGGGTCACAGAATTGGACAGGACTTAGCAACTGAACAACAACAACCAAGAATAAAACGAACATGTGAGGCATTTCCTTCATTTAGACTAACACTGTCCTCAAAAATAATTGCTCAGAGAACATTTTAAGATCATGCCATCTGGTGTTCAGGAAGAGATGCTGCCCTAATTCACAGTTTGATCCATATAAGAATGTTTGGCTGTGTGGAAGGTGTCAGTGCATCAAATGTCACACCCTCTCCCCAGTCCTATGTGGGTTGTGACAACCATCTTCATGCAGTGAATAATGAGAAGAGGTGATTGCTTATACCTGCTAGGAGGGAAGCAGATACCTGCTTGTTCTGACAAAGTTCAGTACAGGTTTCCTTCTATATGGGCGTACTAAGGTTAGAAAGGACAGAAAGGAAACATGGAGCACAGTAGCATGGATGAAATGCAACTTAGGCATTTCACTCAAATATATAAATTGCCCATATTGATGAACTAAAGAGTTCTGTTAAAAGAAGAATAGTAATGGTAAACACGTGAAGTATCCAACACAATTTTTTCTCACTGGCTTGATGAACTTGCTGTAACATGTGCCTGAGTCTGCTGTATTTTAGCCATATAAACAAAAGTGATATCCTGTAAGCATTTTTTCAATATCAAATCAATCAGAAAAAAATAGAGAAAGAATAAAATGAATGATTTAGTTTATTTCACTTACTTTAAAAGAATGCTATGCATATCCCCAGTGGATCATATTATCATTTGATGTGGAATGTTGAGAACACTGTTTTATTTGAATAATTTAATTTATAGATTTGAAATATATATAGGAGCATCCCATACATATTGCTCAACTTCTCTTTAAAATAAGTCCAAACCCTGGTTAGCGAACTAGATTCCCACATGCCACAACTAAGATCTGGTGCAGCCAAATAAATAAATAAATAAAATATTTTTTAAAGTAATAAATTAAAATATTTCCTTTATAATAGTAGATGCAATATGAAAAAATGGTAATAATAGTGTTGGTATATGCATACAACTGTTTAGTGGAAACAAGCAAAGAAAGAAGAGCAGTTCTGTACAGGTCCTACATAAATCATTTTTGCATGGGATTTGGACATAGATTTCCAGATTGTGAGTAACAGGAGCACAGCTAGAAGCAGAGCTCTTCAGATCTTTAACAAACTGCTCAAATCTCCTTTCAGCATCTCTCCAGCAACCTGTAGAGAACTGATTCCCTGAGGATGACTTCACTATGACACTCTCCTCACTGGCAAACAACATCAAGTACATTTTCCCTATGTCAAATCAGCCCGCTACTTCTTTCTAAGTAAGTGAAGTGAAGTGAAGTCGCTCGTCGTGTCCAACTCTTTGTGACCCCACGGACTGTAGCCTACTAGGCTTCTCAGTCCATGGGATTTTCCAGGCAAGAGTACTGGAGTGGGTTGCCATTTCTTTCTCCAGGTCTTTCTAAGTAGGTGCAGGTGAAACAGTATTCTCTGAATCAGTAGCTGACATTCCATGGGAAACCAGCAGGGGCTTGACAGAGCCTCTGTCAAGGCGTGAAGGCCGGAGACATTTCTCTCTCCGAAGTGACTGCCGTGGTGGACGAGGTAAGAGATGCCATAGAACGCCTGAGGATAGTCTGCACTACAGTTATCCTTTCAGCTATAGACTATTAGGGTTCCAAAACAGGAGGGCTGCAATGAATTTGAAGTTTTTCTCAACATCTGCTAACATCATAGAGTGTTTAAACATGTGATAGAAATGCTTCCTTTGGCTCTGACACTTTAAAGTGAGTTATAGAACTTTAGATTTGCCAGATCTCAAAAAACAGGTCTATCCAGAGTCTGGATTTGTGCTGAAGAGTGTCTCAAAAATGCTTCCAGGCATATAACGCAGATTAAATTCCTTATTGCAGCTAAATAGCCCTTCTAAATCAAAGACTTGTGGGTTTCCTCAAAGGGTCTCTTCATAGAAAAGAAAAAGCTGAAGAGTTCCGACCACATCATCTTATAAAGGCTGCCAATCAAGAGGACACTAGTGAACTTATTCCAAAAGTTTAATGAGAGCATTTGCAAATTTCCTCTGTACTTGCAGGTAATTAAGGAGACTTTGATAACTGATGTAGAAGTTATTAAGGAAATACAAAATGCAACTGCATACAAGAAGTAATTGTTATTTTGAGAATGAGAAACAGCAGAACTTCTGAAAAATTGAGGGTAAGGATTTCTAAGTGCAAGGATGAGCAAGTTTATACAGATAACCCTTCAGTGGACAAAACCTTGAAGACATTGCTTCTATAACTTTTGTGCTTTTGAGGTGCTACACTCATCCTGGGGCAGAAAAAATGGCCCTGTTTGTACAATGACATAACTCTGGTTAACTCAGTAATGCTGCTAAGTCACTTCAGTCATGTCTGACTCTGTGCGACCCCTTAGATGGCAGCCCACCAGGCTCCCCTGTCCCTGGGATTCTCCAGGCAATAACACTGGAGTGGGTTGCCATTTCCTTCTCCAATGCATGAAAGTGAAAAGTAAAATTGAAGTCGCTCAGTTGTGTCCGACCCTCAGAGACCCCATGGACTGCAGCCTTCCAGGCTCCTCCATCCATGGATTTTCCAGGCAAGAGTACTGGAGTGGGGTGCCGTTGCCTTCTCCAAACTCAGTAATTCTTACATAGAAATCAGATATGTAGAATGGAAAGCCTCTATTTAACCCACATCTTTTCTTTTGCTAAACTATACCTTTTAACAAATTAATATTAAATATAATGGCTACTTATTTACTAATACCACAGGTTTAATTATTTTACTGATTTAATTGTTTAAAATAGAAATTTGGAATAGGATTGCACTTTGGGTTAGAGTTTATTTTAAAATAAACTTCATGATCACAAATTGCTCTTGGAGCAGGCCCATGAATTTTTAAGGCAAAAAAGGAATACTTTGTCTTCTGCTTACAGACAATAGCCCAGGCTAGGTCAGTAACAAACTAGGTATAAGAGCGTATGCTAATTGGATGTTTGGGACAGTCTTTGATTAATCTCTAAATATTTATTTAATATCTTCTGTGCACCCAGTAATTAGCACAAACCTTTATCAGAGATGGCACACTCTTTCACTGTCGTGCCTGGCTGCTTATGTGGAGAACAGTGTTAAAATCTTTTCTGAGTCTGAGTCTGGCTTCAACAGGAATAAATGTTTAGATATATTGACAGTGTCGTCTATCAGGGAATAGGGAAAATGATCACTTAGTTGCCATGAACTTGCTATTCTTATTCTAGCTAAATCAGCGGTCTTCAGTCTTCGCTATACATTAACCTGGGAGCTTTGGAAATTACTAGCGCCTGATTTCCACCCTGAAAGATTGTGATTTGGTGTAATAAATGCCCCAATATGTAATATTTTTGTAAAGTTCTCCCAGTAACTCTGGTGTGCAACTAGAGAGATCCATCACTGCTAAAGTTCATGCAGAGTTCAGAAAGTCTCAAGTCTTTTGGGATCAGACTGCTGGGGTATATCTTTTGTTTTGAAGCATAATTGACTTAAAGTGTTAATTTCTGCTATATAGCAAAGTGATTCAGTTATACATACATATATATACACACACACACATATATGTATACATTCTTTTTCATATTATTTTCCATTAGTGTATCACAGGGTATGAATATAGCTTCTTGCACTATACAGTAGGATCTTGTTGTTCATCCATTCTATATATAATAGTTTGCATCTGCTAATCCAAAACTCCCAGTGCATCCCCCCATCCCCTCTTCCCCTTGATAATCACAAGTCTCTGTGTCTGTGAGTCTATTTCATAAATAAGTCCAGTTGTGTCGTATTGTAGATTCCACACATAAGTGATATTATATGGTATAATATATTAATATATTTTTCTGACTTAACTTCCCTTAATATGATAATCTCTTGGCCCGTCTATGTTGCTGCAAATGACATTATTTCATTCTATTTATTGGCTGAATAGTATTCCATTTTATGTATAGGTCATATCTTCTTTATCCATTCATCTGTTGATGGACATTCAGGTTGTTTCCACGTCTTGGCTATTCTAAATAGTGCTGAAATGAACATTGGGGTGCATATATTTTTTTAAATTATAGTTTTCTCTGGATATATGCCCAAGAGTGAGATTGCAGGATCATATGGCAACTCTACTTTTATTTCTTGAGAAACTACATACAATTCCATGGTGGCTGTACCAATTTGCATTCTCACCAACAGTGTAGGAAGGTTCCCTTTTCTCCAGCATTTGCTATTTGTAGACTCTTTAATGATGAGCACTGGGATATGTCTTTTACATGGTGTTTCCAGTGATCTGGCCTTATTCCTTAACAGTCCTAGGAGACCACTGAAAATTAGCTATTTTTTTTGAACTTGGTAAATGGCATCTAACTCCTACAATGTATTTGTCACTGAAATTCTCTAAGAAGATATGTATTAGTTATCAGATGCTGTCTGAACATGTCATCAACTCTCTTTTAAATGATATGCAAAAAGTCTTATTAGTGATTTATATTTTACACACTTTATTAGCCTAACTTGTAAAACAAGTGAGTTATAACTCTAAGTAATGATCATTTAAAAATGGTGGTGACACCTAAGTGCCTTTAAAGCAATCCACTTCCCTTAATACACTCACTTAGCATTTACTCAATCAACTTTCTTCTTCTGGGAATGCCACATCTCCAAAATAACTTCCAGATTGTGTTAGGAAATTTTGAAGTGATTTTAAAATAGACTTTCTCACTTTATGTGAAAATGAAGTATTAAAATAGAAGAGGAGAAAGTCAGTTCCAACTAAAAGATGCTATGATTAGTCAATGAAACTGTGAAACCCTTTTCTAAGTCTCTGATTTACTCAGACAATAATGTTTACTATTATATAAACTCTCTCCCCATTCCTTATCCTTTACATTCATTGGAATATCTTGCAAAAAGTATTATGAAAGATGCCCACAGTTGACATTGACTTTACACAAAACCTACCATGGCTATTTCCTACCCTTAGAGCTACTCATGACCCCTACTGCAGCCCAAACATACATTGAGCACCTGATATATGACCAGCTTCATGCTTGCTGCTTGGGATAGAGAGCTCAATAAGACAAGTTGCCTCCCATAGGTAGTTTATAATCTAGCCCTGAAAGTACCCTCACAAATCTCCATTAAAAACAACAACAACAGAGGCTTCCTTGGTGCTCCAGTGGTTAAGAATCTGCCTTGCAATGCAAGGGACACCAGTTCAATCTCTGGTCCAGGGAGATCCCACATGCTGGAAAGCAACTGAGCCCGTGAGCCACAACTATTGGCCTGTGCACTAGAGCCCAGGAGCTGCAACTACTTAAGCCCACATGACTTAGAGTCTGTGCTCTGCAACAAGAGAAATCACCACAATGAGAAGCCCATGCACTGTACTTAAGAGTAGCCTCTGCTCACCACCACTAGAGAAAAGCCTGTGTGGCAATGAAGACCCAGCATATCCATAAATAAATAAATAGCAGCAGCAGTAAGACACCTATGTAGCCTCAGTATTTGTGTGTGCTCTGTATATTTGAAGTTAATCAGATACATATATAAAGATATAATCAAACTGTTTGCATTGTTCAAGTTAAGAATATGTAACCAAGATGTGAAATGGAAATTTTTGTGTGTGTGTGAAATGGAAATTAAATGGACAAAGAGGGACGCACTTAAATAATGATGGCAAAGCTTCTTCAGATATAACCATCTAACACTAAAAATATACATTATCTGATTGTCTCATGACCATAAAACATGTATTCACAAGAGGAGACCATATTCTGATGATTCATTATGTCACAACATTTTTTTAAAAGTAGTTCTCCTTATTTTATTTGCCAGGAAATTGAATCCCAGGGGTGTTAGAGGAGTCATTGAAACCATGCTGTTTGGAAGTCCAGATTAGAAACCAGCCCATTTCTGAGGACTTGGTGTAGGGTGCTGCCTCATGCTGCCGCCACAGAGATGTGCGCAGGATGCAGCAACTGTTATAAGCATTCTGGCAAGCGCAGCAGTCATCTTTTTTTCTTTTCTTTAACTCCATGCCCCAATTTCTGCAAAATATACATTCCATTTATTTGTTTAGTCACTAAATTGTTTCCAATTCTTTGCAACTCCATCGACTGCAGCACGCCAAATTTCCCTGCCCTTCACTATCTCCCAGAGTTTGTTCAAACTCATGTCCTTTGAGCTGATGATGCCATCCAACCATCTCATTCTGCCCCCAATCTTTCCTAGCATCAAGATCTTTTCCAGTGAAATGTCTCTTCTCATCAGGTGGCCAAATTACTGGAGTTTCAGCTTCAGCATCAGTCCTTCCAGTGAATATTCAGAGTTGATTTCCTTTAGGATTGACTGATTGGATCTCCTTGCAGTCCAATGGACTCTCAAGAGTCTTCTCCAACACCACAATTTGAAAGCTCAATTCTTAGGTACTCAGCCTTCTTAATGGTCCAACTCACATCTGTACACATGATTATAGCCACAAAATTAAAAGATGCTTGCTTCTTGAAAGAAAAATGTACATTAAGAAGTAATACTAATGATAAATTATCAGGAAAATAAGTATTCATCTCCAAATTTCCATAGGTTTGTGTGTTTTATCTAAACTGTTGATTTTGCCTAGACACTATTATATGTACTAATAAGGCAGGCAATTGTTACCAGAAGCTGATTGACTGATAGCTTGGGAGATAATCAAGTTTCCTTCATGCTGAATTATTCATATTAAATGGCCATTTATTCTAACATTCTGAATACCAACCATGTCAAAGTATATTGAACACCATGAATCTTTTATTAGTAAATTTTTTCTTCTTAAACCAAAACTTCTGATATTTTTAGAACCAAATGAGGAATGGGGTCTGCTCTTATAATTTCCCTAGAGACTGACCTATAACAATAACATATGCCACAACAGATTATATAGATACATGTGGTGGTGTTGTTGTTGTTGTTGTTTTTGTAGGGTTAAATATTTAACAAAACAGGAGAGTTTACCCTAGAATTTGCTGATCACTTACACATAAAAAAGGGCTTCTATTACGTAAACAAAACAACAGGTGGCCCTAGTGGTAAACAATCTGCCTGCCAGTGCAGGAGATGCAAGAGAGTAGGGTTCAATCCCTGGGTCAGGAAGATCCCCTGGAGAAGAAAACGGCAACCCACTCCAGTATTCTTGCCTGGAAACTGAGGGGCCTGGCAGCCTCCAGTCCAGGGGGTCGCAAAGAGCAGAACACGACTGAGCTCCTGAGCACACACATTACATAAATAGTATTGCCAGTCATAATGAGCCTTAAAAAGAGTAGAGAGCACCAAAAAGGTATCCAGTCTTTCAAATGTTACCATTTATTAAGTTTGGATTGTCAAACTCTAGAAACCTATTATTCTACCAGTCAGCATCAAACAATGTAAAAGGCCACTGGTGCCTCCTTGCTAGTTCTAGGAGAAACACAGAAAGAGAGAAAATGGTGCTCCTGTTTAGAGTTACTAATAACCAAGGAAGCCAAAGGCAAGGACAACAAACGTTGACATTTTCAGATTTCTGATCTCCACTGGCGAGAAATAGTCCACAGTCCATAAGGAGATGACAGATGAGTTACTAACCTCACTACACATGTATCTGTGACAAAATGAAGACAAAGTGACAATCTTTGTCTTCATTCTGATCTTAGATGACATGATTTTTTGAAGCGTTAAGTTATTTAAAATGGTAATTTTCAATGAACTATATAAATATTTCACCCACTCTGAAATGCTGTCTAGAAACCATGGGCATAGTCTAATTACTTTAAAATTCAGAATCCAATAGTGCAAAAATAGAAGTTCTTTATTACCCACATTATCAAGGTTATCAGAATGTTCCATTCTGCCATCAATCTGGATTTAAAGAATTATGTAAGGTCATTTTTTATCTTGTTAACAGTAATCTCTCATTTAAAAATGCTATTTGGCTTTTCTTATCAGCTATATTAGATAATGTTGTGACTTCAGGAACCACAGAGTCTGGCAAATATCTGGTCTATTGAGGATGGTTAATAGATGCTGAATAAATGAGTAAATAAAGGAATAATGAAGGAATAAATGAATTCTAAATCATTTGAATTAAATGGATGGAATTACTTTAGCCATCTAATTTTATCTATATTGACAGTAAATAAAGGTGTATAGAACCTTTTAAAAAGTAATATTAATATAGTTTATTTTTAATTTAAAGTTTTTCTTTAGATATTTAGTGAGAAACAAGTTTTGGAAGTGAAAGAGTACTGATTGTTTTCCCCCAATTTTGCACTAAATTTAAAATTATATGAATGTGATGTTTATATATTACAATTTATGTGTATAGTCATCATCATCAATCAGTTGCTCAGTGATGTCTGACTCTGCAACCCCAGGGACTGTAGCCTGCTAGGCTCCTCTATCCATGAGATTCTCCAGACAAGAATATTAGAATGGGTTGCCATTTCTTCTCATGTACACAGTATGCTTCTATAAATATATAATATGTATATATAAGTATAAATATGCACATGTCATATATTATTATATGTGTTATATATTAGTTATATATGTTGCATACATATAATATGCATATACGTAGTATACTGATTCAATGCTTTCAAGTGCTTTTTGGAGAAGCAGTGGTTTCTCTGCTTTACTTAATGTCTATTAGTCCAAAATTTTAAATGAATCTTTCATAAAATCAAGTAATTGAGTGAATTGTTCTAAACTACTTATCCAAGTATGGAAAAAATATTTGCTAAATGGAATTTGGACAATTAAATAGAAGTCTGGCAGAACTTCCTTGGTGGTACAGTGGCTAAATAAGAGAAATTTGCTTTGGTTTGAATGTCACCTCCCCACTCTCCACTTTAGACTTAGAAAAATAAAGATGAACAAAATACTAGCTCTTGGTAAGTGCTAAGGGCTTTTCTATGTCCTTCCTGGATTATGTGTAAAATGACACCATATATCATATTTAAAACCAACAAATGCAGTGCTAGATGGAAACTCAGTTCAAAATCTCCTAGGCTCCCTCAAGATCAAAGAGGCAACCAAGGGACATGTATAGTCACAGTCCCAGGATACATGTGACATTGAAAATATAGATAAAGATTGTTCAATGAAAATCAGCCTGAAAATTTCTGCAAACACAAAATTATTACTTTTGAAGATGGTACTATTTAGTAAGAATAATCAGAAGAAGTTGCTACAGTTCAAAAAATTAAGAGTTCTAGTTTGGCTGTGGTTGAATTAGTGAAAAAGCAGTTTTTTAATTTATTAGTGTAGGAGGAATGCTAATTCTCAAAATGAAAATGGAACTCTACCCCATTCTGTGTACCATAATAATTATAATATGATTATTAAAAATTCTTAGTCTACATGGTAATTATGTGATCTTTAGTCTGCTTATTATAGGGCCAAAATTAATGACTACATACCTTAATCCTCAATTATGAAGCTATTTTATGTATAGCAGAACATAGGGTAGAAGGTGGCTACCATAGAAATGGGTAGCAAGAAAAAGTAACAATTTTAATTTAACAACAGCAGAAAACGCTCCCTATTTCCAGATGACATAATTACCATAAAATGCCTCAAAATAAATCTGACAAAAAGACATTCAAAATTGCTTTACTGAAAACCATAGAACATTGCTAAAAGAAATTTTAAAACTCTGGTGGCTCAGAAGGTACAGTCTTCCTGCAATGTGGAAGACCCGGGTTCCATCCCTGCATTGGGAAGATCCCCTGGAGAAGGAAATGGCAACCCACTTTAGTATTCTTGCCTAGAGATTCCCATGGATGGAAAAGTCTGGTGGGCTACAGTCCATGGGGTCACAAAGAGTTGTACACAACTGAGCAACTAATACTTAATAATACACTAAGTTCATGGATTAATCTACAGATAGTCTCATAAAACTGACCCATGGATTCAATATAATACCAGTTAAAATTCCAGAAGTTTTTTTTTTTAAAGAAAATGGTAAAATATTATTAAAATTTGAATATAACAGAAGTTATTTAACATATGAAATAGAAAAGAATAAGTCTGGAGGATTATATGTGATTTCAGATTTATTTTAAGTCAAGATAACTAAGACAATTTAGTAATGTGGAAATATAGATCAGTGGAAAACAACTGAACCCTGAAACAGACCCATACATATATATATCTCAATAGATTTTTGGCAAATGTGCCAAGGCAACTTAATAAAGAAATAAAAAATTTAAACAAATTGTGTTGGATCAACTGAATATACATACATTTAAAAACAATGAACATCAACCTTTGCCTCACAACATGTAAAATTTCAACTCAAAATGGATCATAGGCCAGTGGATCAACCAATGGATCATAGGATTTAAATGTTAAATCTAAAACAATAAAACTTCTATAAATAAATCATAGGATAAAATCTTTGAAGTCTTAGAGCTTGCAAGGTTATCTTCCATCTAGAAAACATTTAAAAATCTAGAAAAGAGTTTTTAAAAAGAAATTGGACTTCATAAAATTTAAAGTGCTGCCTTTCAAAAAACATCATTTCGGAAACAAGACATACCACAGCTTGGAAGAAAACATTCACAACACATATACCAGCTAAAGGAGTTATACATAAAACATTCTTTTAACTAAAACATAAGACAAACAAATCAAAACATTTTAAAAAGACAAAGGTTTGAAAAGACTCTTCATCGAAGAGAGAGAGATAGAGAGGCATGGGGACAGAAATAAAAGAAGAGAGACAGTCAAGAGGTACATGAAAAGATGATATATTAATCACTAGGGAAATACAAATTAAACCTAAAAGTGACATGACAGTATATAGCCATTGGATAATCTAAAGTTAAAAAGGTTGACCGTACAAAGTACAGGTGAGAATGTTGAACAACTGGAATTCTCATGCACTGCTGGTGGGAATATAAAATGCTACAACCACTGTTAAAAAAAAGGGGGGGCAGTTTCTTAAAAAGAAATAATATGTGTATATAATAGAGACCAATCATTCTACTCTTAAGTCTGCACTCAAGAGAAATAATTATCATCCAAACAAAGACTTGTACACAAATACTCATAGTACCTAAAAACTGGGCAAAAAGCAAATCTCTCTCAAAAGATGAATGGATAGCAAATTGTGGTATATTCATACAAAAGACTCTCAGGAATAAAAATAGATTAATTGTTTATACTTATTCACAATATGGGTGAATCTCAAAATTATTATGCAGAATAAGAGAAGTCAGGCCAAAACCAAATAGACAAAAACCCTTCTCCCAAAATGAAGTGACACTCCATGACTCCATTTTTATAACTTTCTGAAAAATCTGAACTATATAGTGAAAGAAAGCATATTACTAGTTCTGTATGAGCTGTGTATGGATAGGAATGAAAAGAAGGATGGATTATAAATGGAAAAGGAAAACTTGAGAGTGCTATATACATTTGCTATCTTGATTGTGGTTATGATTTTATACCCATATATATTTTGTGCATATATTTGTCAAAACTCATCAAATAGTACACCTTAAATTTTGCAATTAATTTTTGTCAGTTCAGTTCAGTTCAGTCACTCAGTTGTGTCCAACTCTTTGCAACTCCATGAATCGCAGCACACTAGGCAAACAGCTATAATCTTTTCAATGGATAAATAATTCAATATACTTTCTTAAAAAAAAAACTGAGCAAACTAGTTATAGAATGTGGTTTCTTCAGTCTAGAAATAGTTATCTACAAAAACCTTCAGGTAATGTCCTATTAGTAAATACTGACTGCTTTCCCCTCAAGTTCAGGAATAAGATAAGGACATCCACTCATATTATTTTATTCAGAACATGAGGTATTCTTAGCTGGTACAACAGGTAAGAAAAAATTAAAATACATAAAGTTTGAAAATAATTAAACTCTACTTCCAGATACATAAGAAGATATAAAAGATAACACAAATTACTAGAACTAACAAATCTCTTGCAAATGCTGAGCCAGAATATGAGTTTCTCTTTCACATTTGGTGACTTGCTTAACTTACCTTATTGCCAAGACAGATGTGATCTTCAGAATAGTTTTCCGAGAAATCCTTGATACTTTCTTCCAGTTCTTAGCAAAGTTATAGCTTCAGGTTGACAAATTTAAATGAGAAATCACATCTGAGGTTCATTTCTAAGTTCATATTCATAATTCGGATTTGATTTGTTGAAAATGTCCTTTAAAATACGCAGTATCAGACTTTAGTGCATTGGCCATGGGAGATTTACTAAAAAGCAGTGACTTCACTACTGTATATATTTCTTTTAAAAAAAAAGATCAAATATTTACTGAGCACATACCATATTCTAGGATCAGCATTATATCTCTTAATGTTTATAATAACCTTATTACTGTTAATGTTACCTCATTATAAATGTCTAACATCAGAGTGATAATAAGTTGGCTGGGGCAAGTTTCAACTCCAGAAGCTAAACATTGCTAAAAATTACAATATAATTTCAGAAAATGTACTTTCCACTCTGAAAAGTGAAAGTTTTAGTTGCTCATTTGTGTCTGACTCTCTGCAACCCATGGACTGTAGCCTGCCAGGCTCTGTTTGTCCGTGGAATTCTCCAGGCAAGAATACTGGAGTGGGTAGCCACTCCCTTCACCAGGGGATCTTCCTGACCCAGGGACTGAACCCAGGTCTCCTACCTTGCAGGCAGATCCTTTACAATCTGAATGACCAAGGAAGCCAAAAGAGGTGTATATTTATATACATCAGCTAGGTCATGTAATTGGACTGTGAGCAACAGAGATCTTAAACATAGTAACTTAAATATGAAAAAATATTTCCCCTTGGTACAGATAGGCCTTCAAAGGCTAGAATGGCAGCTGCATGCATTTATTAAGGATCTAGGCTTCTATTCCTTTAACCTTCTACTCTACTAGAATCTTGGATCCTTGGCTTCTATCATCAGAATCTCTTTTTGTGTATCACTTTTTTTAGATTCCACATATAAGCTATATCATATGGTATTTGTCTTTCTCTTTCCAACTTAGTTCAGTTAGAATGATGATCTCCAGGTCCCTCCAGGTTGCTGCAACAGGATTACTTCCTCCTTTTTTGTGGCTGAGTAATATTCTATCATGTTCCCAGGTGGTGCTATTGGTAAAGAACCCTCCTGCCAGTGTGGGAGACATAAGAGATGTGGGTCTGATCTCCTGGGTAGGAAGATCACCTGGAGGAGGGCACAGCAACACACTTCAATATTCTTGTCTGGAGCATCCCATGGACAGAGGAGCCTGGTAGGCTACAGTCTATGGGTTGCAAAGAGTCGGACGCAACTGAAGCAACTGAGCATGAACATGTGCAGTGAATGTTCAACTGTATATATGTACCACATCTTCTGTATCCATTCATCTGCCAGTGGACATGTAGGTTGCTTCCATGTCTTGGCTGTTGTAAACAATGCTTCAGTGAACACTGGATCCATGTATCCTTTTGAACCATGTTGTTCTCCAGATATATGCCCAGGATTAGGATTTCTGGATTATATGGTAGCTCTATATTCAGTTTTTATGGAAAATCCATACTATTCTCCATAGTGTTGCAACAATTTACATTCCCACCAATAGTGTAAGAGGGTTCCCTTTTCTCCACACCCTTTCCAGCATTTATTGTTTGTAGATTTTGTGCTGGCTATTCTGACTGGTGTGAGGTGATACCATATGTCATTTTGACTTGCATTTCTCTAATAATTAGCAGTGTTGTGCATATTTCCATGTAACTGTTAGCCATCTATGTCTTTTCTGGAGAAATGTCAATTTAGGTCTTCTGCCCATTGTTTTTGTTGAGTCATTTGTTTTTTTGTTTGATATTGAACCAAATGAGCTGTTTATAAAATGAACTTATTTACAAAACTTAAACAGACACACGGACTTAGAGAACAAATGTATGATCACCAAAGGGGAAAGGTGGGGAGAGGAGAGACAGATTGGGAGTTTGTTGTCAATGTGTACACACTACTATATGTAAAGTAGACAATGATAAAGAACCTACTATATAGCACAAGAAACTCTGGTCAATATTCTGTAATAACCTAAATGGAAAAGAATTTGAAAAAGAACAGATACATGTATATATGTATATCTGAATCATTTTGCTGTACACCTGAAACTAACACAAAGTTGTTAATCAACAGAATTCCAATACTAAATAAAAATGTTTTTAATATAAAAAAAGAAGATCTCTTCATGGTCCAACCTCCAGCTCCTCAACCTCTAGCTATCAGGTCTGCAGATAGGGAAAACAAAAGAAAAGAAAAGAAAAAAAAAAGTACTCCATTTCCTTTCTAAAGAATCTTCCCAGAAGCAGTTCAGCGCATATGCTTTGCTTGTGTCTAATTGAACAAAACTTAATTAAATGATCGTGTCACTCAGGAAGTTAGAAAATACAGTGTTTCAGGTGGACAAATTTTCATTAAGAAATAAGAGGTAACCGGACATTGGGAAAAGTGGAGAACCCCAGTTATATAGTTAGTCCCTGAAGCACATGGACTCAGATATACAACACTTGTTTCAAAAATAAGTTCATAATACTCTGTAATGTTTTGGTCTCGCTTTGGGCACATTTTTGTCAACTGCTTCCATGAAACATTACATTACTTGGTTACCTTACTGCCTTGAAATAGTAGGTTTTTAAATAAAAAGCAAAGGCATAGTGTTTGGGGGAAAAGAGAAAAAATAAAATAGAACCTGCATTGGTTTTATTCTCTTATTCTATGGGACTACTTGAAGTTTTATTTTTGTTTAAAATATGAAATTTTTTATAAAATTTTCATGAATTTCTGACAAGATGCTATATGTCTAAGTGTTTTCTCATTAGCCTATCTGTGCTTAATGTGAAAAACTCTTCAAAATAAAAATTTATTAAAAAGTATGCTTTGATCAACCATGAGTAAAGATAGAACCACAAATCCAGCTCTATTGTCCATTGAACATAAGTAAGAAAAGATCATTTTTTATTAAATCATTGACACATTTGAAGAAAATTTTCAAAAGCTGAAATTGTGTTATTCTTAAGTGCAAATTAATATGACATATAAGATTTTCTCTTTTTAAAGATATATACTAATGAAATCAAAGGGTATTGTCCTACACCTTGTCTTTCTTTTCTTTTTTGTTGTTCCTATAATTATTTTTGTAACCATCATTGTTGAGTAAGTTCAAATAACATTTTCATTGTCTGCAGTTTTTAGGTCAATATTCAGAAGTGGCCACAGGCCTGGAAAAGGTCAGTTTTTATTCCAATCCTGAAGAAAGGCAATGCTAAAGAATGTTCATACTACCACACAATTGCACTCATTTCACATGTTAGCAAAGTAACGCTCAAACTTCTCCAAGCTAGGCTTCAACAGTACGTGAACCAGGAACTTCCAGATGTTCAAGCTAGATTTAGAAAAGGCAGAGGAACCAGAGATCAAATTGCCAACATCCACTGGATCATAAAAAACTCAAGAGAATGACAGAAAAACATATATTTCTGCTTCATTGACTATGCTAAATTCTTTGACTGTGTGGATCACAAAACTGTGGAAAATTCTTAAAGAGACGGAACTACAAGGCCACCTTACCTGTCTCCTGCGAAAACTGATGCAGGTCAAGAAGCAACAGTTAGAACTGGACATGGATCAATGGGCTGGTTCCAAATTGGGAAAAGAGTACATCGAGCCTGTATATTGTCACCCTGTTTGTTTAACTTATATACAGAGTACATCATGTGAAATGCCTGGCTGGGTGAAGCACAAGCCAGAATCAAGATTGCCGGGAGAAATATAAAAAACTTCAGATACGCAGATGACACCACTCTTATGGCAGAAAGCAAAGAAGAACTAAAGAGCCTCTTGATGAAAGTGAAAGAGGAGCATGAGAAAGCTGGCTTAAAACTCAACATTCAAACAGCGAAGATCATGGCATCTGGTCACATCACTTCATGGCAAATAGGGAAACAATGGAAACAGTGACAGAATTTATTTTCTTGGGCTCCAAAAATCACTGCAGATGTTGACTGCAGTCATGAAATTAAAACATACTTGCTCCTTGGAAGAAAAGCAATGACAAGTCTAGACAGTGTATTAAAAAAACAGAGACATTACTTTACCGACAAAGTAATGTATAGTCAAAGCTATGGTTTTTCCAGTAGTCATGTATGGATGTGAGAGTTGGACCATAAAGAAGGCTGAGTGCTGAATAATTGTCTCTTTTGAACTGTGGCACTGGAGAAGACTCTTAAGAGTCCCTTGGACTTCAAGGAGATCAAATCAGTCAATCCTAAAGAAAATCAACCCTGAATATTCATTTGAAGGACTGATGCTGAAGCTGAAGCTCCAATGCTTTGGCAACCTAATGTGAAGTGTTGACTCATTAGGAAAGACCCTGATGCTGGGAAAGATAGAAGGCAGGAGAAGAAGTAGATGACAGAGAACAAGATGGCTGGATAGCATCACTGACTCAATGGGCATGAGTCTGAGCAAACTCTGGGAGATGGTGAAGGAGAGGGTAGCTTGGTGTGCTGCAGTCCATGGGGTTGCAAAGACTTGAACACAACTGAGTGACTGAACAACAACAATTATTTGTTTCACTTAAGGTTATTTTCTTCTCATAGAGAAGAGAAGAATGTTAAGAATGATCTGTTCTGTTTTTCAAATTTATTAAGTACATCACTAATATGTACAGAGTGTGGTATCTTCATTTCCTTTAATGTAAAAAAAAAAAAGAAAATAGGCTATTATCTTCCTTCCTTGGCAAAAATGCAATGGTTATGAAGGAAAATGAATTAGCTTAATTCTCAGTTTTGTCATTGAGTATGTAATCTCTGGGAATCCACTTAATCTTGTTGATCCTTTATTTATTCATAATTAAAATTAGTATAATACCACTTACTGAGCAGGGTGATAAAAATTGTAATCAATGGCATCAGAAAAGACTGAAATCCTCAGAGGAACTACAGAAAGAACAATGCATTCATAACTTTTATATTCATCTATCCCAATCTCCTGTGTTTCCCTTCAAACATTATTCTGACAGGTTCTCTAACACTGAAAATTTGACAAAAAAATTAATTTATTTAGGACATACAAAGAGTATTAGTTCTCCAACTTGCTGCATCAGCTCCTCCTATATTCGGTTCCACCCACCACAATTGCAAAATAGCCTGACACACTTGAGTGCCCTCACAAAAAGAGAATAAAAGTTTTTTAAAATCTGGGTCTCTCGCCTTCTGAAATGGCCCACACTCTGACTGTGGAGTGTGTATCTCCCTGAATAAACTTTCTTTCTCTTTACTGTGGCCCAGTCCTGAATTTTTTCCTCCATGAAGCCGACAACCCACACTTGGCAGGTGTCCCAGGGACTCGCCTGAGACCTGGGTCATGAGCATCCTCTTGTGTCCCACTTACATTCCTGCGACACTGTCCTTTCTTTCTTGACTCCCCACTTCTATCTGTAAGGCATCACTTTGCTCTGTTGTTTCTCTAGTTAAGTAGGTATTAGTCACTCAGTCATGTCTGACTCTTTGCGACCCCATGGACTGCAGCCCACCAGGTTCCTCTGTCATGAGATTTCCCAGGCAAGGATACTGGAGTAGGTTGCCATTTCCTTCTCCAGGGGATCTTCCCAACCCAGGGATCGAACTCAGTCTCCTACACTGCAGGCAGATTCTTTACTGACTGAGCTACAAGGGTTAGTTAAAAAAATAAACAAATATGTTCTCTTAGATGTGGAATCTAGAAAAAAAAATGAAACAAACCTTTGTAAGAACAGGCAAATTGCTGGTTGCCAGAAGCAGAGGTGGAAAAAAAGAAAAAAAAAAAAAATCTGGAGACCATGACGTATACAGGCTAGTGGAAAGAACTAGTGCTGGGTAGATGTAGACAGAGGTAAGGTACATAGCTTGCTTGTCTTTGCTTTGGTTTTTTGTTTTGGATTAAGTCTTGTGTGAGATGGTGTGGTCCTGGTATGACTGTGGTTTCTGCTTGCTCTTCTCTTCCTAATTGTGATGGAGATAGTAGCAACTTTGGAAGGCCAGTTATGTGGGTCTGTTCAAGGAGCTATTTCAGGAGGTCTTGCCTACAGTTTATTCCACTTGCCTTTCTAAGCTTGTCAGTATCTAACTCTCCATTTCAAAAAATATTTCTGTTGAAAGTAGCAGGAGTGGATTCTGTTAGATGCAACTAAATATAATATTCAACAAATGCAAACATTAGTAGCTGTTAATCCTATTATTACTACTATCGATTTACCAGAAGGCAGATTTTAGCTTTAAATGAGGAAGACATTTCATACAAATTAAAATGCAATGGGCTACATATGGAAATTGTGAGTTAACCCCCTCCAGAGGTTTCAAATCCATAGAGGCATAAATATATATGAAAAAGATTCCCCATAAGGTAAGATGACTTTTCTGTGACCTCTCCTGAAATTGTTTCCAGGGCTGAGATTTAGTAATTCTATTTTTATAAGCTGCTGCTAGTGAAGCCCACAGAAGCTGTGAGGGATGTGAATCATTTTATTCAAAGAGACAGAAAGAGTGAAAATGAATCCCTTTTCCTTGCACTTCCAACCTATTATAACACTTGCTGATGAGGTATCTCAACCTGCAGTTAGCAGATAGCACATCGCCAGGCATGATGCCTGTTAGAGACGCTGGAAAAATTACTTTAACACTAACATACTGTCATGTCTCCATCAGAATTTGAGTTAGTTCTACTCTATAAAATTATTTGGCTTAAACACAATCACAAATACTGTTTGTTTTAAATTATAATAATACATTATATGGAAAGAGATTATGAGGAAATGGACTTAACTCATTTTTATAAAAATTAATAGATGTAGTTATTTACAGAGTAAACATAATTGGGCACAATCATTATGTTAGAGTTAAAATTGTGGGAAAGCACTAAAGGAAAAAGTCTCAAAATAATAAAATTCACATTGACCAGAATATCCTCCATTAACTAAAATTTCATCTCAAATTACTGTGTTGTATTAAGTAATCATTACACAAATAGATCAGTTAAATGTTAGTTCCTGACAACCACTTTAAATCCCCAAGATCTCTCAAAGTTTGCCACTTATAGATACTTGACATATATTAAAAATGCCCAGAAAGACTGTCTAAGCATACTTTAAGATCCATAATGTTTAAATAAGGGTAAAGGGCTCACTACATCATATTTACTAACAGAAATAAAACAAGGGATGATTTCTTTCTAATACTGTGATTTTCCAGCAGAATATTCCATTCCCTGACCACTTGTAACAGTGTTTTGTTAAAGTTTACATGGGTGCTAGTCTTCATAGCTTACATCTATGGCAGTAAGACCACCCAAACTGTCTGCTTTGCTGGAAAGATGTGACCTTGGACACTTTAGCTGTATAAGTTCTCTTCTGGACTCTCTTCTCATGTCTCTCTTCAGAATTTTCCATGGAGCTCCTACCTGTCCTCTTCTCTTCAGTCTCTCCAAAGACAGCTTATGCCCAATCCCAACATCCAAAATCCCAATTAGTCTGCCAAGAAACAGATACATGTTTCCTCCTGTCCTTCAGATTGGACTGTCCTGTTAGAATCACCACATCCCAGAGTGAAATGGATCATTTTCTCTTTACCACATTATCCTTACTTTTCATGTCTGCTAATGGCACTATTTTTCAATAATTGACACCAGCAACGTGCTTGGATTTTCCTGACATGTAGCACTTTAAAAAATGGTACCTATTTATTAATATCTTATCTGAGTCTCAGATTTCCAACCTTTAAGTCCTTCTGTCATTTGGCTCCTGCTTCTTCTTGAACCATTGGTAGCCAAGTATTTTGGATTCTACTTTTATATATCAATTATTTAGTTGTTTCTTACCCCAGGTTTCTTGTACTTCAGGGTTAGAGTCATAATATCTTTAACTATTAAAAAGCAATCATAATATCAATACAGTAATAATGTTGTTATTCAGTTGCCAAGTCGTGTCTGACTCTTTGCAACCCCATGGACTGCAACATACCAGGCCTAATAGTAGCATCTAGCAATTTTATATATATATATATATATACACACATATATGTGATATGTATATACATATGTATTAATATATGATACTATGTCTAGCATTTTGTGCTCAGTTACATGTAGCAAATACAATTAAAGTGGTAGAACCAACTATAGGCGTATTTTATTCACTTGACGAAAAGTTTGGAGATCAATCTAGCAAGTCAAGAAAGTCATCAAAGATTTGGGTTCTCTCTGCACCATCATCTTTATAAAATGTGAATTTTCTACTCACACAGAAGAGAAAACTATTCAAGGTCCAGGTGTCATATTGGCCATAAATAAAAAGTAGGGGGAAAGGAGAAATGTATACACCAACTGAGTCCTTTTTATTTAAATATATATATATTTATATATTTATTTTTTAAATTAATTTTTATTTTTTAGTTTGTTGTGCTTTAAAATACTGTATTCATTTTGCTATACATTGGCATGAATCAGCCACGGTGTACATGAACTCCCAATCCCGACCCCCACCTCCCCCCTCCCTCCCCACACCATCTCTCTGGGTTATCCCAGTGCATCAGTCCCAAGCATCCTGCATCTTGCATTGAACCTAGACTGGTGATTCATTTCACTTATGATATCATACATGTTACACTGCCACTCTCCCAAATCATCCCACCCTCTCCCTCTCCCACAGAGTCCAAAAGGCTGTTNCCACACCATCTCTCTGGGTTATCCCAGTGCATCAGTCCCAAGCATCCTGCATCTTGCATTGAACCTAGACTGGTGATTCATTTCACTTATGATATCATACATGTTACACTGCCATCTCCCAAATCATCCCACCCTCTCCCTCTCCCACAGAGTCCAAAAGGCTGTTTCATACATCTGTGTCTCTTTTGCTGTCTCGCATACAGGTTTATCATTACCATCTTTCTATTTATTTTATTTGACTGCTCTGGGTCTTAGTTGTGGCATGCAGAGTTTTTGATCTTCATTGAGACCTGCTATGGGATCTTTCATTGCTATACCAACTGAATTTGTTGTTGACTCTCACCTATCAGCAAATCAATATTTTCCCCAGAAATCATGTTCGGTCATCAGTCAAAATTCTTTGGCCATAACTATATCAAGTGGCCATCCCTATATTCAGGGAAGCAAAAAGATCAAATAGTCTGAGAAAATCACCACATTCCCCACATCCCCATAAGTGGCTCTAATAGAAAGGCAAAACTGCAGAATTGATACTGGCTGGCCAACAAATAGAGTCTGCCACACTATTAACTCATTTAATCCTCAAAACCATGCTCTTAGGTGGACACTCATATCCCCATTTCAGCAGAACAGATGAAGGGTTAGAAAATTAAGCAACTTCTCTGCAGCAAGCAAATATATCAAATAGGTACTATTGTATTCCCATTTTACAGATGAGGAAGTTGAGTATTAAAAATTTTCAGATTTAAATTTTCTGGATAATTTAAGTTGCACAATAATCAGGATTCAAGTCTGGTATATTTGACTTATATACTCACAGTTATTCTAGCCCTAAGACCTGAGCAAAGATCTTCTTGTCCCTGCTCTGTCTCTTCCTAATTTCTGCAGGTAGATAAATCCTTCTAAAGCATAGTTTTAATTGTGTCTTCAATCAGCTCAACTACTATTTTTCTTTCCATAGATGCTTTTTGTGTTGCTTACAACCCTAGTCTCATCAATGTCCACTGTGCTGTGCTATGCTGTGATAAGTCGTTCAATCGTGTCTGACTCTTTGTGACCCTGTGGACTGTAGCCCGCCAGGCTCCTCTGTCCATGAGGATTCTCCAGGGAAGAATACTGGACTGAGGTGCCATGCTTCCTCCAGGGCCAAGGTCCAATACTCCTACATATAGCAAGATTATACATCCCTACATTTTCAATTATGTCTTGACTCTTTGATTTTTATGACTAATAAAACTTAACAGAATTTGTAAGTATCACCTATACATATAAATTTTAACAGCAAAAATCTGCTTCACTATGTTCTTTCTTCCCTTTTTCACAACAACAAGAAATATTGAGTAGGGAATTCCATCATTTGGGACCCAGTGTGAAAATGGTATGTACCTGAGTTACACCTGAACCACAGTGTGCAGGAAGCACAAGTGAGAAATAAACATTTATTGCTGTGAGCCACTGAGATTGGGTTCATTTGTTACTGAAGCAATCTTCAATATGGTATCCTAACAGATACACAATACTCTGAGCTGAATGAAAGTTTACAGACTGACTGATTGCCTGTCACCCATAAGATTTCTAAACACACTGCCTCAGTTATTCCTAAATCATTTGTAATTTCCTAGTTTCCTTGCAGACTTTATTCCCATTTGCAACCCATCTGATTTCTGATGATGTACCTCTGGCATGATGACATGTAATCCACCTTCAAATACTCATCCTAAAATATCATGTTGTAAGATTTTTTGAAAGGTTTTTTTTACCTTATTAAATTTTGGTAGAGGAAAAACTTTTCCTCAATTGTATTCAGCCCATAGATACATTTGTCAAAATAGAAGCAAATGCTTTGTTTTTGGAAGTTATATCATCATCTAAAAATTTTCTTCTGTATTTTGTGGTTTAGATATCCATATATGTTATACATATATGAGAGGAAAGAGTGATATAGTCAGTGGAATAATTAAGGATTAAGACTTATTCCATCACTACAGAGGCACACAAATTCACAAAAAAATGTAGGGTAATGTGTGATCATAGAAACAGTCTCTGAAACACATATTCATATCTCAGTGTTAAATGCCAACAAAATTACTACATTAGAGAACTACAAAAATACAGTGTTATTTTTGTTGCTTCCTACAGTTGTATCTAATTTATTATACCTAACCTCAACTATTCTGGAATATCATTTTATAGTTCCATTTTGTTCTTTTTGTTTTTATTTTAAGAGTAAAGTGCTAAGAAAAGCAGAATGCATTTTTTTAAAGCACGTTTCACTGCCAAAAAGAAATACAAGTATTTTAAAATATGAATGTGTGGGATGACTCATGTGCCAAGCATGTGGGTGTATTAACCTATCCTTTCCTTAAGAGAAGTAGCCCATATGGAGCTAAACTATATGGGGTCAGAGTCAATCAGTACTCATTGTAATAGGTTTTCCCATGTTCTTTGATTTATGCAGTTTCTTATGAGTCACAAGCTAGTTCTTTTCCCTGTTGATGCCTGGGCTCTATCAGAATTTTGTCATAATTTCTGTTAAGGCATTGCAATTCACGGCAAATATTTTACTCATAGATTATAAGAAGGGAAACAACTGTCAGAAAGAAATATTGTAATAAAACAACTCCTGTGCTTATGGCAATTTTGAGTTTATTATTTAAAAGTGTTGACTTATAGATAATCAGTCAGTCAACACTAATCAAGTTCTCAGTATATATGAAATACAAGAATAGACACTGTCAGGAGATATAAAAATACCTTGAAAAGTTGACAGTCTAACTAATGGGACAAACATAAATATTCGATATGAAAAATACATGAGAATATATGGTAGTTTTACACACATATACACAAGTATACACAGGCTTGCATGCAAGCATATGTAGGACCATAAGTGTGTATAATATGTTTGTGTGTATGTATGCATATATAACAACTGCACATATTAAAATTACTATCACACTATGTGGCACTGAACATAGTGTTTGGCATTTAATAGGCATTTGATTAATTTTTATTTAAGTTGATGAATTAGACCTTAAAAAATAGAAACCAATTTTACTACAATGCAGTAGATCTGGGTTCAGTCCATGGGTTGGGAAGATCCCCTGGAGAAGGGAATGGCTATCCACTCCAGTATTCTGACCTGGAGAATTCCACGGACAGAGGAGCCTGGTAGGCTACGTCCATGGGGTCATGAAGAGTAGGACACAACTGAATAACTTTCACTGCACTTCATTTTAGTAGACTGTACTTCCAAGCATTCTAAATTTGATCTCTTATATTATTAGTAGATATGGCTTAGATGACTACTGACTTCTTATATAAATTAATGTCAAACTCCAGGAAAAAATATTTGTGCCATTAAGCATATTTGTAAGAATATATTCTAAAAGTAGTTTCAAATGTTCCAAAAAAACATCAAACATCAAATAGAAGTGCTAGAATAAGTGTTTAGACCTCCAACGCGTTATATAAAGGGAGGTACTTTTATTTGAATAAGTAAATTCTGGCATGCTTATCATTCTTTCACATTATAAATTTTAATTCTTTAGCAATTATAATATTCTAACAATCTGGACAGCCCAGCAATAAAATTGGCTTCTTCACAATTTAATATAAAGCTTAGTAGATGAAATTATGTAGCAAATTATTGAAAATATTATAGCAGAAAAAGGTCATTGATCATTTAGAAATTACTCCAATTAGAAACAAACATGTCACAGATTCTGAAAATGCAAATTTGAAAGTTTATTCAGAATCAGAATCACCAAAATTCTTTGTGTAAACTCTAAAGAGTTAGATGAAAGTAAAAAGGATTGCCATTACTACTGATGGTGGAGCAGCTTTTGCAGATCAGTTCTCCTGATAAGAACTGAGGATTGTATCCACAATGGCTTTTTAATATGTTGAAGGTACTGGAAAGCTGGAAAGATAGCCAGGACTTGAGGATTTAGTGTCACAGAAAAAAGGAAAACACTGTAACATTTTCCCCTCAAGGTTATTTACCAATGTGTAAGTGATGGAAATAAAGTCCAAAGCTGTAAAGAGCAGTATTGCATAGGAAGCTGGAATGTTAGGTCCGTGAATCAAGGCAAATTGGAAGTGGTCAAACAGGAGATGGCAAGAGTGAACATCGACATTTTAGGTATCAGCGAACTAAAATGGACTGGAATTGATGAATTTAATTCAGATGACAACTATATTACTACTGTGGGCAAGAATTCCTTAGAAGAAATGGAGTGGCCATCATAGCCAACAAAAGAGTCTGAAATGCAGTACTTGGATGGAATCTTAAAAATGAAAGAATGATCTCTGTTTGCTTCCAAGGCAAATCATTTAGTACCACAGTAATCCAAGTCTACGCCCTGACCAATAATGCTGAAGAAGCTGAAGTTGAACTGTTCTATGAACATCTACAAGACCTTCTAGAACCAACACCCAAAAAAGATGTCCTTTTCATTATAGGGGACTGAAATGCAAAAGTAGGAAGTCAAGAAATACCTGAAGTAATGGGAAAATTTGGCCTTGGACTACAGAATGAAGCAGGGCAAAGGCTAATAGAGTTTAGCCAAGAGAACACACTGGTCATAGTAAATACCCTCTTCCAACAACACAAGGGAAGACTCTACACATGGACGTTACCAGATGGTCAATACCAATATCAGATTGGTTATATTCTTTGCAGCCAAAGATGGAGGAGCTTTCCAGTCAGCAGAAACAAGATGGGCAGATGATTGTGGCTCAGATCATGAGCTACTTATTGCAAAATTCAGAATTAAATTGAAGAAAATAGGGAAAACCACTAGACCATTCAAGTATGACCTAAATAAAATCCTGTATCAATATACAGTGGAAGTGACAAATAGATTTAAGGGATTAGATCTGATAGATAGAGTGCTTGAAAAACTTTGGGTGGGAATTCATGACATTGTACAGGAGACAGGGATCAAGACCATCCCCAGGAAAAAGAAATGCACAAAGGCAAAATGGTTGTCTGAGGAGGGCTTACAAACAACTATGAAATGAAAAGAAGCAAAAGGCAAAGTAGAAAAGGAAAGATATACCCATTTGAATGCAAAGTTCCAAAGAATATTGAGGAGAGATAAGAAAGCCTTCTTTGTGATCAATGCAAAGAAACAGAGGAAAACAATACAATGGGAATGATTAGAGATCTTAGAGATACCAAGGGAACTTTTCATGCAAAGATGGGCACAATAAAGGACAGAATGATATCGACCTAACAGAAGCAGAAGATATTAAGAAGAGATGGCAGGAATACACAAAAGAACTATACAAAAAAGATCTTAACAACCCAGATAATCACGGTGGTGTAATCACTCACCTAGAGCCAGACATCCAGGTATGTGAAGTCAAGTGGGCCTTAGGAAGCATCACTATGAACAAAGCTAGTGGAGGTGATGGAATTCCAGTTGAGCTATTTCAAATCCTAAAAGATAACGCTGTCAAAGTGTTGCACTCAATCTGCCAGCAAACTTGGAAAACTCAGCAGTGGCCACAGGACTGGAAAAGGTCAGTTTTCATTCCAATCCCAAAGAAAAGCAATGCCAAAGAATGCTCAAACTACCGCACGATTGCACTCATCTCACATGCTAGCAAAGTAATGCTCAAATTCTCCAAGCCAGGCTTCAGCAATATGTGAACCATGAACTTATAGATGTTCAAGCTGGATTTAGAAAAGGCAGAGGAACCAGAGATCAAATTGTCAACATCCATTGGATCATTAAAAAAGCAAGATAGTTCCAGGAGAACATCTACTTCTGCTTTATTGACTATGCCAAAGCCTTTGACTGTGAAGATAACAATAAACTGTGGAAAATTCTTCAAGACATGGGAATACCAGACCACTTGACCTGCCTCTTGAGAAATCTGTATGCAGGTCAAGAAGCAACAGTTAGAACTGGACATGGAATGACAGATTGGTTCCAAATTGGGAAAGGAGTATGTCAAGGCTATATATTGTCACTGCTTATTTTACTTCTATGCAGAGTACATCATGAGAAACTCTGGGCTGGAAGGAGTACAAGCTGGAATCAAGATTGCCAGGAGAAATATCAATAACCTCAGATATGCTGATGACACCACCCTTATGTCAGAAAGTGAAGAAGAACTAAAGAGCCTCTTGGGAAAGTGAAATAGGAGTGTGAAAAAGTTGGCTTAAAGCTCAACATTCAGAAAACTAATGGCATCTGGTCCCATGACTTCATGGCAAATAGATGATAAGACAGTGAAACAGTGACAAACTTTATTTTCTTGGGCTCCAAAATCACTCCTGATGGTGACTGTGGCCATGAAATTAAAAGATGCTTGCTCCTTGGAAGAAAATTTATGACCAACTTAGACAGCCTATTAAAAAGCAGAGACATTACTTTGCCAACAAATGTCTGTCTAGTCAAAGGTATGGTTTTTCCAGTAGTCATGTATGAATGTGAGAGTTGGACTATAAAAGAAGCTGAGCACCGAAGAATTGATGCTTTTGAACTGTGGTGTTGAAGAAGACTCTTGAGAGTCTCTTGGACTGCAAGGAGATCCAACCAGTACATCCTGAAGGAAATCAGTGCTGAATATTCATAGGACTGACGCTGAAGCTGAAACTTTGGCCACCTGATGGGAAGAACTGACTCATTGCAAAAGACCCTGATGGTGGGAAAAATTGAAGGGAGGAGAAGGGAACAACAGAGGATGAGATGGTTGAATGGCATCACTGACTCAATGGACATGAGTTTGAGTAAACTCCAGGAGTTAGTGATGGACAGGGAGGCCTGGTGTGCTGTGATCCACGGAGTCGCAGAGTCAGACATGACTGAGTGACTGAACTGAACTGAACTGAAGTGGCACAGAGCTGAGGGCATAGGAAGGAGAGTGGAACGCAGCATCTCAGGATCTGGAAAACTTAGCAGAGTTTTCTAGAGTCTAAAGAAACTAGAGCTGAAGAAACTAGAGCTGAAGAAACAACAGTTGGAATTCAGGAACAATTGGTGCTGAATCTGGCCTCTGTACCCTGACATCAAATTAATTTTTGGAGACAGAGTTTCAGGTGAAGTAGAAAACAATAGCTTTATTACTTTGCCAGGCAAAAGTGGCCACAGCAGGCTAATGTCCTCAAAACTGTATGTCCCAACCTAAAGTGGGTAGTCAGAGAAGGCAATGGCACCCTACTCCTGTACTCTTGCCTGGAAAATCCCATGGACTGAGGAGCCTGGTAGGCTGCAGTCCATGGGATCACAAAGAGTCGGACACGACTGAGCAATTTCCCTTTCACTTTTCACTTTCATGCATTAGAGAAGGAAATGGCAGCCCACTCCAGTGTTCTTGCCTGGAGAATCCCAGGGACAGGGGAGCCTGGTGGGCTGCCGTCTATGGGGTCGCACAGAATCGGACACGACTGAAGTGACTTAGCAGCAGCAGCAGCAAAGTGGGTAGTGAAGAGTTTTAGAGTAACTGTTCAAAGAGGAGGGTGTGATCAGCTTATGGACATTCTGATTGGTTGGTGGTGATGTAACTGGGAGACAGCATCATCAGCCTCTCATTCCAAACCTGTATGGGGTCTACATGAGTGAGTGAGTGAAGTTGCTCAGTCATGTCCGACTCTTTGTGATCCATGGACTATAGCCTAAAGTCCATGGGATCACGAAGAGTCGGACACGACTGAGCAATTTCCCTTTCACTTTTCACTTTCATGCATTAGAGAAGGAAATGGCAGCCCACTCCAGTGTTCTTGCCTGGAGAATCCCAGGGACAGGGGAGCCTGGTGGGCTGCCGTCTATGGGGTCGCACAGAATCGGACACGACTGAAGTGACTTAGCAGCAGCAGCAGCAAAGTGGGTAGTGAAGAGTTTTAGAGTAACTGTTCAAAGAGGAGGGTGTGATCAGCTTATGGACATTCTGATTGGTTGGTGGTGATGTAACTGGGAGACAGCATCATCAGCCTCTCATTCCAAACCTGTATGGGGTCTACATGAGTGAGTGAGTGAAGTTGCTCAGTCATGTCCGCTCTTTGTGATCCATGGACTATAGCCTACCACACTCCTCCATCCATGGGATTCTCTAGGCAAGAGTACTGGAATGGGTTGCTGTTTCCTTCTCCAGAGGATCTTCCCAACCCAAGGATCAAACCCAGGTCTCTGGCATTATAGGCAGACGCTTTACTATCTGAGCCACCAGGGAAGTCTACATGCTGGGGTCTACATGCTGGGGGAATATACAGTTAACTCCTCCCACCTGGTGGGGGTTTCAGTATCTATTTACAAAACAGTTCAAAGATATTGTAATGTGTACCTATTGTTAAGAAATCAGGACCCTTCCCCAAGGCTACTGTTTCTTGAATGCTCCTCCCTTGTCTAGGCATCTCCTTCCTTCCCTAAATAGCAACTATTTGAGCCTGACTATGGAACTCAGGGAAGGTCATGGAGGCTGAATGAAGCCTATTTCCTGCAAACAAGAAACAAACGTGGGACACAGGAAGACTTTTGTGCCCAGGAATCCATAGGGCCCTGCTTGTTTCCAATCCCAATTTTTCTCTAGTACTCTTTAGTCTTGAGAAGGACAGGTGTTGGACAAGCAAGGGAACAATCATTTTGGATAGAGACATTAATCATGTTAGAATTGTCTGAGACACATGTAATCCATGGAATATATACTGAAATAATAGCAAAAAGACTATAATTAACAAACAAAAGAGAAAAATGAAAAGTATGTGAATGTTTGATTAGGTAAAAGTAAAAATACAATAAAGGGAAAATAATATAAAGCAGGAAAAAGAGCTATATAAAGGTGTAAAATGACAGATTTAAATCAATTTAAATGATAATACATTAAATGTAATGGATGAAATATTTCAAAGAGAGGAAAAAAGAGTCACCAGTATGGTTAAAATGATAAAACTCTATTTAACTTAAAAGAGACACACCTTAAATACAGGGATACAGAAGATAAAAATAAAAGAATGGGAAAAGA
Source organism: Aepyceros melampus (assembly GCA_006408695.1). Classification (NCBI taxonomy): domain Eukaryota; kingdom Metazoa; phylum Chordata; class Mammalia; order Artiodactyla; family Bovidae; genus Aepyceros; species Aepyceros melampus. The sequence goes on from SJXQ01011920.1 coordinate 40,190, forward strand.
ATTGTTATAGAAATACTAATCTAGAGATAGTTGGAGTTCAGTTCAGTCACTCAGTCGTGCTGACTTTGCAACCCCATGAATCACAGCACACCAGGCCTCCTGTCCATCACCAACTCCCAGAGTTCACCCAAACTCATGTGCATGGAGTTGATGATGCCATCCAGCCATCTCATCCTCTGTCGTCCCCTTCTCCTCCTGCCCCAAATCCCTCCCAGCATCAGGGTCTTTTGCAATGAGTCAACTCTTTGCATAAGGTGGCCAGAGTATTGGAATTTCAGCCTCAGCATCAGTCCTTCCAATGAACACCCAGGACTGGTCTCCTTTAGGATGGGCTGGTTGGATCTCCTTGCAGTCCAAGGGACTCTCAGGAGTCTTCTCCAGCACCACAGTTCAAAAGCCTCAATTCTTTGGCACTCAGCTTTCTTCACAGTCCAATTCTCACATCTATACATGACCACTGGAAAAACCACGTGAAAGTGAAATTGAAGTCACTTAGTTGTGTCCGATTCTTTGTGACCCCAGGGACTGTAGCCTACCAGGTTCCTCTGTCCATGGGATTTTCCAGGCAATAGTCCTGGAGTGGATTGCCATTTCCTTCTCCAGAGGATCTTCCCAACCCAGGGATCGAACCCGGATCTTCTGCATTGTAGACAGACACTTTACTGTCTGAGCCACCAAGGAAGTCAAGGGAAAAACCATAGCCTTGACTAGTTGGAGTAGATATATTAAAATGAAACAGATTAGACCTTAAGATAAAAGGCACTACTTAAAATAGCAAAAATAACCAAACAACATAAAAATTAAAATGTCATAGGTATAGTTTAAAAATAAGTACAACAAAATTAAGGAAATAAAGGAGAAATAGGCTAATATATAATCAAAGAAAGAGACTCATGGTTTGCAAAATTTTCAAATCAACAAAAGTAAACACATGAATAAATATCAACTAAGTAGCTTATATAAAAAAATCACATTCAACAATGAAACAGTGAATCTTTCTTCTTATACATATCAAATAATAATGAAGAGAGAATCATGACCAGGGTGTTTCCCTAGGTGGGTTTGAGGGTGAAACATTCTAATTTCACAGGGTGAAAAAATTTACAGTATGCTATACCAGAAAGCTAGTATCAACAGATTCGAAAGAAAAAAAAACAAAAAAAACACCATTCAGAACATGTTTTCTGACAGTAGAAACCAGAAATCAGTCCCCAACAGGCAATTAGTTGGAAAATAGTTAAATAATTTCAAAATAACCCAATAATTAAAAGATAAATCTCAGTGGAAATTAGACTGTGGACATGATTTAGTTTAAGCTTATTAATAATGAAAATAAGACATGTTAAACTTGTGGGATACATGTAAAACTGTCAGTTTTAAATATATACAGTAGAATAACAGCCTGAAATTCACTTAGACAGCATTTACTTAAAGAAAAAAACAAACCAAAAAAAAAAAAAATAGGAGAAACAATAAAGGCAAAATAACAGTAAAACTGATCATAGAATTTAAATATAGAAAACAAAAATCTCCAAGTTAGTGATTTTAAAAATAATATAAATAATGGGCTGATCAATAATAAAAAGAGAAAAAATAAACCATCAGTGAAAAGAAAAAGAAATTACTGAAATCATAAAGAAATTAGAAGGAAATAAAAGGATTAGTAAGAATAACTTTATGTAAACAGAGTTAAAAATATAAAAGAAATTGAAGAAAAGCATAGAAAAGCCTAGCATGCCAAAACTAACAGAGAAAAAAATTAAAATCTCAACAGTTCTATATTTTCTTAAGAGATAAAATCCATAAAATAACCCCTTAAACGGAGGGCTTCCCTAGTAACATCTTTCAAAACTGTAAAGAATATCTTTCCGACACAAAATCTTCCAGAGAAAAGTTGAGAAATCCCCTTCTCAACTTGTTTTATAAAGCCAGTGCAAAGTTTATCACACAAACCAACAAGGCTATTTATTACATCAAAGGAAAATTATAGGCTAATCTTCTTGACAACTCAGATTCAAAATACCAAAAATAAAGATTACTGAATCAGAGTATGTTGGTGATGAATAAAACATCATGGCCAAGTAAGGTTTATTCTGACTCCAAATTAGTATAACATTAAAAACTCAAAGCAGACTTCTGGAAATACAGAACAGATGTACTTCCCTGTTTGTCTTGCTAAATGCAGCCAAAAATTTCTGAACATTATTGTGAAACAAACATAAGAATACTCTCAAAAGTGAAGATAAGCAAGTAGATTGACTGGGACTTCAGGAAGTGAGGAACGGCATGATATTGAGATTCCTGGGTTTCCTCTTAGCCTGAAATATGCAAGATATGGACTAAAGAAGCCAGGAACATGCAATGAGCACAGTCCAAAAAAAATAAATGCTCTCTCTAGGAAAAGGGCCAGAGAAGGACGGCTTAGAAAGACACAAAAGTTTTAGGTAAGAACACTCTATTCCAGCCAAACACTACAGGAAAAAAACTGATTATACCTGCACCTATGCTAGCAAAAGACAAGGGGGTGCCTAGACTTTGACTCTTCCAGACAGTAACAAGGCATCACATGTCACTCTCCAGATATGTGTCAGAGAAGACTGAGGCAGGAACAGTCACTTTTATTCCCACTAAATAGGAGCAAAGACCCTCTCATGTTGTCAGGGTAGACGAGGTGGGAAGCTGGGGTTCCCCACTTCACCGACAAGTTGTGAAGAGTCCATCATATGCTGCGGTAATGTACGAAAAGGCCTGTGGAGAGTCAGGGCTTCCACTGCTGTCCAGTTATAATGAAACCATCACTTCCATGCTGTCAGTAGAAGCCATGTTGAAATAATAAGTAATGAGATACTCCTGTTCTTGCCAGCTGGCGAGATATGGAAATCCAGTATTTCTACCGCTGTCAGGCAGTAATAAGGAAACTGTTCCCTTTAGGATTCAAATAAAGAGAAATTTACTGGGAAACTTGACTTCTATCATGTTTGGCACTAATGAGGTGGTGCCTTCTCCTTCCCCTGATGTATCAGGATGAGAAAACGCCAACAAAAACAAGATCCAGAGTGTTATAACATAATCCAACATATCACGAATCCAACATAGGATCCATTGACTATCTAGTTAGTTCAGTCATTTTTTCCCTCTCTGATTCATTTATTTCTACTATTCTATCTTCTACTTCACTAATTCTATCTTTGGCCTCTTTTATTCTATGATTTGTTGCCTCCAGAGCATTTTTTATATCATTTATTGCATTATTCATTATATATTGACTCTTTTTATTTCTTCTAGGTCCTTGTTAAACTTTTCTTGCATCTTCTCAATTCTTGTCTCCAGGTTATTTATATGTGATTCCATTTTGATTTCAAGATTTTGGATCATTTTCACTGTCATTATTCAGAATTCTTTATCAGGTAGATTCCCTATCTCTTCTAATTTTGTTTGGTTTGGTGGGCATTTATCCTGTTCCTTTGCCTGCTGAGTGTTCTTCTATCTCTTCATCTTGTTTATATTGCTGAGTTTGGGGTGGCCTTTCTGTATTCTGGCAGTTTGTGGAGTTCTCTTTATTGTGGAGTTTCCTTGCTGTGGGTGGGTTTATATGGGTGGCTTGTCGAGGTTTCTTGGTTAGGGAAGCTTGTGTCGGTGTTCTGGTGGGTGGAGCTGGATTTCTTCTCTCTGGAGTGCAATGAAGTGTCCAGTAATGAGTTATGAGATGTCAGCGGGTTTGGAGTGACTTTGGGCAGCTTGTATATTGAAGCTCAGGGCTGTGTTCCTGTGTAGCTGGAGAATTTGTGTGGTATGTCTTTCTCTGGAACTTGTTGGCCCTTGGGTGGTGCTTGGTTTCAGAATGGGTATGGAGGCGTTTGATGAGCTCCTGTTGATTAATGTTCCCTGGAGTCAGGAGTTCTCTGGTGTTCTCAGGATTTGGACTTAGGCCTCCTGCTTCTGGTTTTCAGTCTTATTTTTACAGTAGCCTCAAGACTTCTCCATCTATACAGCACTGTTGATAAAATATCTAGATTAAAGATGAAAAATTTCTCCACAGTGAGGGACACCCAGAGAGGTTCCCAGAATTACATGGAGAAGAGAAGAGGGAGAAGAGAGTTAGAGGTGACCCAAATGAGATGAGGTGGAATCCAAAGGGGAGAGTTCAAGCTAGCCAGTAATCACTTCCTTATTTATGCTTCACAGTCTGGACCACTCAGAGATGTTCATGAAGTTATACAGAGAAGAGAAGAGGGAGAAAGGAGATAGAGGTGGTCAGGAGGATAAAGGGGGGAATCAAAAGGAGAGAGACAGATCCAGCCAGTAATCAGTTCCCTAACTGTTATCCACCGTCTGGAACACGCAGAAATTCACAAAGTTGGGTAGAGAAGAGAGGGCATAGGGAGGAGACACAGGCGACCTGGTGGAGAAAAAGGAGAGTCCAACGGGGGAGAGAGCAGTCAAGCCAGTAACCTCGCTCCCAAGTAAAAATATGTATTGAATATCAGCTTCTTAAAGGTACAAAATTGATAACAAATACCAAAAAGCAAAGATTAAAAATCTAGACTGGAGTTTGGATTTTCAAAAATACAATTTTAAAGAAAAGAACAAAAGAAAAAAAGTCGCAAAAAATTACAAAATACACACACACACACACACATATATATGAAGTTTGCTTAAAAAAATAGGATCTCTTTTTTTAATTTTTGCAAAGTAATAGCAAGTTATAAAAATGAAAATTAAAGGAGTAATAGAATACTTTAAAATTTTTTAAAAATTAAAAATTGGTAGTAAAAATATATCTAGGTCTTTCTCTGGTGTTGTTGTGGGCAGTGTGGGATCAGTTCATTTTCAGCTAGTTCCTTGGCCTGGCTTATATTTCTCAAGATCTATGGGCCCCTTCCTATGTAGTCGGTACTAACTACAGGGTTTTAATCTATTGCACCTGTCACTTCCAAGACAGTTCTCTCTGTTTTATTAGCTTCTTCTTGCTGGTCTCTTCAGTGTCTGATTTCCACTCTGACACAAGGGGGCGGTGGTGGACACTTTTTTAGGCTCACTTGTTCAGTCGCGCTGTGGGGAGGGAGGGATGCTGCAAACAAATAACACTGGCGTGTGCTCACAGTGTCTCAGCCACTGCTTATATTTCTCAAGATCTATGGGCCCCTTCCTATGTAGTCGGTACTAACTACAGGGTTTTAATCTATTGCACCTGTCACTTCCAAGACAGTTCTCTCTGTTTTATTAGCTTCTTCTTGCTGGTCTCTTCAGTGTCTGATTTCCACTCTGACACAAGGGGGCGGTGGTGGACACTTTTTTAGGCTCACTTGTTCAGTCGCGCTGTGGGGAGGGAGGGATGCTGCAAACAAATAACACTGGCGTGTGCTCACAGTGTCTCAGCCACATTGGGCCTGACCACTCTCACGGCGCATGTGCCCTCACTGCCCATACTGCTCAGGCTCTAGGTTGCTCCACCAGGAACTGTCCCTAGGCTGCATGCAATTCCCATGTCTAAGCCACTCAGGTTCTGGCACTTGGGTAGTCCTCAGAGGTGCAGACTCTTTTGTTGGGCCTGCGTTTGTGTCTTTCCCACGTCCAAGCAGCTCAGGTGATGAGGTGTTGGTGAGTGCGGTCACTGTGACTTATCACTTTCCCCGTCCCTGCCCCTCAGTTTTCTGGGTGTACAACCAGCGTGCATTCTCAGGTGGATGTTGACCGTCCAGAACCCCAAGAAGTCTTAGCAAAGAAGCCTGCTTGCAGTTTGGTAGATAATGCCTTTCTAGGGCTGCAATTGCCCCTTTCCGGCTCTGGCTGCCTGTCACCAGAGGGGGATGATCTATAGCCAGCTATCTCTGTTCAGTCCTTTGTTCTGTGAGCGGGCCTGACAGTGTCTTAGGTTAGGGCTTTTTGCATGGTAGCTGTCCCACAGTCTGGTTTGCTAGCCCAAGTTAGTTCCCTCAGATTGCCCTCAGGGCATTCAGGCCTGGTCCTTACTCTAAGCAATGCAGCCCGTGCCTCCCCGCCCAGCTCCCACTTGCTAGTGGTGGGGGCAAGCATCTGTGGTGCTTCTCCACTGGGGGAGTTACCATTGGGCAAGTAGTCTGTGGGTTTTAATTATTTATTTATTTTTCCTCCCAGTTATGTTGCCCTCTGTGGTTCCAAGGCTCACCACAGACTCAGCAGTGAGAGTGTTTCCTAGTGTTTGGAAACTTCTCTTTTTAAGACTCCCTTCCAGGGACAGAGCTCTGTCCCTACCTCTGGGACTTCCCTGGTGCCTCAGATGGTAAAGTGTCTGCCTACAATGCAGGAGACCCGGGTTCAATCCTTGGGTCGGGAAGATCTCCTGGAGAAGGAAATGGCAAGCACTCCAGTATTCTTGCCTGGAAAATCTCATGGATGGAAGAGCCTGGTAGGCTATAGTCCATGGGGTCACAAAGAGTCCTGACACGACTGAGTGACTTCTTTCTTTCTTTCTTTCTTTCTTTCTTTCTTTCTTTCTTTCTTTCCTGGGACGGAGCTCCGTCCCTACTTCTTTTGTCTCTTTTTTTGTCTTTTATATTTTTTTCTACCTCCTTTCAAAGACAATGGGCTGCTTTTCTGAGTGCCTGATGTCCTCTGCCGGCATTCAGAAGTTGTTCTGTGAATTTACTCAGCGTTTAAATGTTCCTTTGATGAATTTGTTGGGGAGAAAGTGGTCTCCCCGTCCTATTCCTCTGCCATCCTAGGACCATCTCCAGTAACTGTTTCTAATTGCACTTTGTTATGAAAAAATTGCCACAATTGTACTGCAGTGATCTCTTTACCTGTTTGTCTCCTCTTCGCTTAACCATGAAGTATAACAAACAAATGAGGGCCATGTTTTATTCGTCTATTCACCCCTAATACCTACCAGAATGCCTGACATACATTAGATATTCAGTAAGTTAATTATTTGATATCTGAGGTAGAAACTCACCTACTACTTTCCTTCTTCTCTTATTCCTAAGTAGTGTACAGGAGTCCTCTGAAATTCTGCTTTTAAGTACCCCAAATCACATCATATAACCTCCATTAAAAGCTTCAAATTGCCAAGTATGTTCAATATTGAATTTAACATATGCAATGATGAGTAGAATTCACTGAAATATCTAATTAAAAGAAATATCTTCTAGAGGTTCTTTGCAGAAAATTTGCATCTATAGGCATCTATCTAAAAACTGAGTTAAATGCAATATATTTGTGTATTAAAAAAAATGAAGAAATTCAGTGGTATAGGGAAATTGTTAGCCAGGTTCTGGCATTTTTTGTAGCACTTCTCCAGTAATGAGAATATTTGGTTGATCATTAAGATCCTATATGCCCTCCTCAGATGATATTGAAGATGGAAATCTTGGCACTAGAAGCATTAATGCCAAAGCACAGAAGTTCCATCAGACTAGATCTGAGTGCTTCTTTTTTCCCTAACTTTATGCCAACTGCCAGCCTCAGGTAAGTAGATGCAACAAGACACCCAGAAAAGGATAGGTACCATGGAACAGTATGAAAACAACACATGTAATAAAATTCTTGTCACTTTTGGAAGCTATAAGTCACAAGCCTAGACTTGGAAGTAAAACAGAATGAAGACCTTTGGTGACGTCCCAGGAAAATGAAACAACTTACTTACTTGCTAATGGCCATGAGAAAGCAACTAGTTATTTAGAGACTAGACTGCCCAGAAATTGTCAGTCTCTATAAAAGTCTATAAACTTGATAAGAGGCTAATAGAGTTTTGCCATGAGAATGCACTGGTCATAGCAAACACCCTCTTCCAACAACACAAGAGAAGATTCTACACATGGACATCACCAGATGGTCAACACCAAAATCAGATTGATTATATTCTTTGCAGCCAAAGATGAAGAAGCTTTACACAGTCAGCAAAAAAAAGACTGGGAGCTGACTGTGGCTCAGATCATGAACTTCATATTGCCAAATTCAGACTTGAGTTGAAGAAAGTAGGGAAAACCACTAGTCCATTCAGGTATGACCTAAATCAAATCCCTTATGATTATACAGTGGAAGTGAGAAATAGATTTAAGGGTCTAGATATGATAGATAGAGTGCCTGATGAACTATGGAATGGGGTTCATGAAATTGTACAGGAGACAGGGATCAAAATCATCCCCATGGAAAAGAAATGCAAAAAGGGAAAATGGTTGTCTGGGGAGGCCTTACAAATAGCTCTGAAAAGAAGAGAAGTGAAACGCAAAGGAGAAAAAGAAAGATATAAGCATCTGAATGCAGAGTTACAAAGAATAGCAAGAAGAGATAAGAAAGCCTTCTTCAGCGATCAATGCAAAGAAATAGAGGAAAAGAACAGAATGGGAAAGATTAGAGATCTCTTCAAGAAAATTAGAGATACCAAGGGGACATCTCATGCAAAGATGGGCTCAATAAAGGACAGAAATGGTCTGGACCTAACAGAAGCAGAAGATATTAAGAAGAGAAGAGGTGTCAAGAATACACAGAAGAAATGTACAAAAAAAGATCTTTACAACCCAGATAATTCTGATGGTTTGATCACTCATCTAGAGCCAGACATCCTGGAATGTGAAGTCAGGTGGGCCTTAGAAAGCATCACTATGAACAAAGCTAGTGGAGCTGATGGAATTCCAGTTGAGCTATTTCAAATCCTGAAAGATGATGTTGTAAAAGTGTTGCACTCAATATGCCAGCAAATCTGGAAAACTCAGCAGTGGCCACAGGACTGGAAAAGGTCAGTTTTCATTCCAATTCCAAAGAAAGGCAATGCCAAAGAATGCTCAAACTACCACACAATTGCATTCATCTCACACACTAGTAAAGTAATGCTCAAAATTCTCCAAGCCAGGCTTCAGCAATACGTGAACCACAAACTTCCTGATGTTCGAGCTGGTTTTAGATAAGGCAGAGGAACCAGAGATCAAATTGACAACATCCACTGGATCATCAAACTGCAGCCATGAAATTAAAAGGCGCTTACTCCTTGGAAGAAAAGTTATGACCAACCTAGATAGCATATTCAAAAGCAGAGACATTACTTTGCTGACTAAGGTCCTTCTAGTCAAGGATATGGTTTTTCCTGTGGTCATGTATGGATGTGAGAGTTGGACTGTGAAGAAGGCTGAGCGCCAAAGATTTGATGCTTTTGAACTGTGGTGTTGGAGAAGACTGTTGAGAGTCCCTTGGACTGCAAGGAGATCCAACCAGTCCATTCTGAAGGAGATCAACCCTGGGTGTTTTTTGGAAGGAATGATGCTAAAGCTGAAACTCCAGTACTTTGGCCACCTCATGCGAAGAGTTCACTCATTGCAAAAGACTGATGCTGGGAGGGATTGGGGGCAGGAGGAGAAGGGGACGACTGAGGATGAAATGGCTGGATGGCATCACCGATGTAAGTTTGGGTGAACTCTGGGAGTTGGTGATGGACAGGGAGGCCTGGCGTGCTGTGATTCATGGGGTCACAAAGAGTCTGACTCGACTGAGCAACTGAACTGAACTGAACTGAACTTGTATCTATGGGCTTCCCAGTTGGCACTAATGGCAAAGAACACACCTGCCAATGCAGGAGACTGAAGAGACTTCAGTTTGATCCCTGGGTTGGGAAGTCTCCTGGAGAAGGAAAGGGCAACCCATTCCAGTGTTCTTGCCTGGAAAATTCCATAGACAGAGGAGACTTGTGGGCTACAGTCCATAGGGTTACATAGAATCAGACACAACTGAAGTGATGTAATATGCATGTACATGTGTATCTATATACATTTTCTATTATTTAAAAATATTTTTATAACTTAATCTTTTACCACTGATATTGAGGAAATGACTGAGGTAATCTGTAACCTGTTATCAAGAGCAGGCATGAGGAAAAACAGAAAATAACTTCACGTGAATCTAGTCACCTAGGTCATTTAATGGAAGAGTGCGTTGATGAGTTATCTGTCTCTTGTAACTTTTTGATACATACAGAGTCAACCATCTTCAGTGTCTCAATTTACCAGCCTTTTTGCAGTGAGATCAAGCACATTAAATTATCAACACTTTTCTCCTGATTGATTTAGTAATCTATGAACATTATGAAGAATATACACAATGGTTGCCATCTTTCTGTTTAAAGTCAATTATATAAAATCTCATGAAGTCTCAGAAGAAAGATGTGAATAACAAGGATAGTAAAGAACAAATATTTTATGTAAAGAATTTCAAAGTAGGCAGTAAAATATTAGAAGGAAGAGAATACCCATGGGAAATAAACCTATGGTCTTTTTTAAATGATCTATGGAGTTTGGAGTGACCCTGAGTCTGAAAATATGGGCTTCTCTGGCGGCTCAGGTGGTAAAGAATGCCTGCAATATAGGAGACCTGGGTCCAATCCCTGGGTCGGGAAAATTCCACTGGGGAAGAGAATAGCAACCCACCGTAGTATTCTTGCCTGGGAAATTCCATGGACAGAGGAGCCTGGTGGGCTACAGTCCATGGGGTCACAAAGAGCTGGACACGATTGAGCAACTTTCACTTAAGTTTGAAGATACAGATTAATATCATTTTATTTTTTTAAACCAATTGCATCTACTTGATTACTTCTTCTATGGTATAATAATGTCACAGGTTTTCAGGGGAAATGAGAGAGACAATCATGTAAAGGAGCACAGTATGAATATATGTGCTGAGATTGATGGAAATGCATTAATGTATAGCATCCATTACAGTTTTGCACATCACATTGACCTAAACATTGCTAATGAGGGACATCACATTGAATATACTATTTAATGTCATTTAATCTATCATATATTGTAATGCAATATTAATAAACCCTTTCTGTATTTCACCTATGTGTCCAGACTTTGAGGTGACTACGTATACTTAAAATTTTATATACTGTTCATTACAAAAAATAAAGAATTGGGAACACAAGGAAAAATATGTTTCCTGAAGCTACCATTTTTTTTCAACTGTACCTTCATAAATGTCTTACTTTTTAGTAGAATTTGTTTACATCAAGAGGTTTGTGACACACTTTTTGATATACATTGTCTTTAAAAATGTATCATAATATTTGTTTTCAATTCATTCTATTTTCATACTAGTCGAAAGTTTTAAAATAGAACAGAAAATACTGAAATGTGTTATAGAGATATATTTTATTATGGTACAGGCCAACATTGTAATAAATTGTTTGCTTTATATATATTTTCCATCTCTCTGCCTCTCTGTCTACACACACACTCACAGTTTGCTCTAAATATCGTTATCCACCCCCTAAGTTGTACCATTAATTAAATTTTCATGAATTAAAGTGAGAAGAATACTTAGAATAATGCCTTTTACATAGTGCACATATAATACATGGGACTCCTTGTCTTAGTTTAATGTGACTTCTGAGTGCGAGGGAGGAACCATTACTAAGACGTAAGAAATGACTTCAGTGATATTATTTCATCTTGAACTATGCCTGACAAATTGCCTCCCTCTGTTGATTGGTAAGAGGATACAAAAAATCTCCAAGGCATCTGTTCTCATTTTGACACAGCGTGATACATATGTATTGGTATGAACTGGGTGAAACATTTGAACTCATGTCCAGTAAACCTTTAATCTCACTCAAGACATTCTCAATCAAAATATATGTATTGAGTCCTAGGAACTTAGTAGTACAAAAAGTTTTAAGATATAACCTTATCTTTTAGGGGTTTCTACTCTGTTATTAAATATAGATGTCAAATTGTTCAGTGTCATTTGAAATGCAAGACTCTACTCTTACTCTCCCAAGATCCATGTTAAAATCCTTTTAAATACATTAATATGTTTCAGTTTCATATTTTTGAGAAGACAATGATGTGTGGATATTCTTATCCATCATTACACACTCACCGAAATTTGAACATAGATAGTAGCATGACTGATCTGAAAGTGTGGACTAGTGGTAACCAAGTGGAATTGCTACTTATCGATCATTCACTAATTTAATATTATACTAAATCAAGCCTACAATGGCCAACTCACTTGGCCCTTGTTGATTGACCCTGAATTGCTATTTCATTTTGAATGTCCATAGAAACACTTGTCTATGATAAGCCATACTCTTCAGAGATATGTGTAATGAACTTTGTCTGAAATACTTTTGAAATATGATTAAACCTAAATCTATGCCAGAGTATTTTCCAGTCAAAGGTAGAGAAGATACACGTTTAAATAAGGTGGAGGGCTCTGTCTCCAGGCTGCACGCGGACCAGGAGGGATCTCCTCACACAAGCGCTTCCTTGTGGAGGAGTCAGAGCTGTGGAAGACGCAGGCCTGTGCCTCCCCTTCCCTGCCACCTCCTTCTCTTCCTCAGGGTTCCCTGGTCCGCTTGCCCTACGACGCTGCCCAGATGTTTTATTAATGGTGCTGTATAGAAAGAGAAGACTTGAGACTACTGTAAAAGTAAGACTGAAAACCAGAAGCAGGAGGCCTAAGTCCAAATCCTGAGAACACCAGAGAACTCCTGACTCCAGGGAACATTAATCAACAGGAGCTCATCAAACGCCTCCATACCCATACTGAAACCAAGCACCACCCAAGGGCCAACAAGTTCCAGAGAAAGACATACCACACAAATTCTCCAGCTACACAGGAACACAGCCCTGAGCTTCAATATACAAGCTGCCCAAAGTCACTCCAAACCCGCTGACATCTCAGGGAACATTAATCAACAGGAGCTCATCAAACGCCTCCATACCCATTCTGAAACCAAGCACCACCCAAGGGCCAACAAGTTCCAGAGAAAGACATACCACACAAATTCTCCAGCTACACAGGAACACAGCCCTGAGCTTCAATATACAAGCTGCCCAAAGTCACTCCAAACCCGCTGACATCTCATAACTCATTACTGGACACTTCATTGCACTCCAGAGAGAAGAAATCCAGCTCCACCCACCAGAACACCGACACAAGCTTCCCTAACCAAGAAACCTCGACAAGCCACCCATATAAACCCACCCACAGCAAGGAAACTCCACAATAAAGAGAACTCCACAAACTGCCAGAATACAGAAAGGCCACCCCAAACTCAGCAATATAAACAAGATGAAGAGATAGAAGAACACTCAGCAGGCAAAGGAACAGGATAAATGCCCACCAAACCAAACAAAATTAGAAGAGATAGGGAATCTACCTGATAAAGAATTCTGAATAATGACAGTGAAAATGATCCAAAATCTTGAAATCAAAATGGAATCACATATAAATAACCTGGAGACAAGAATTGAGAAGATGCAAGAAAAGTTTAACAAGGACCTAGAAGAAATAAAAAGAGTCAATATATAATGAATAATGCAATAAATGATATAAAAAATGCTCTGGAGGCAACAAATCATAGAATAAAAGAGGCCAAAGATAGAATTAGTGAAGTAGAAGATAGAATAGTAGAAATAAATGAATCAGAGAGGGAAAAAAATGAATTAAAAGAAACGAAGACAATTTCAGTGACCACCAGGACAGCGTTAAATGCCCCAATATTCGAATCATAAGAGTCCTGGAACAAGAAGACAAAAAGNTGACTATCACTGGCCAACAAAGAACTGGGAAGACCTCGAAGATGATATAGATAGACCCTAGATAGACTTAAGGATGCATAGATAGATAACGGAGATACATAGATACCAATGGGGAAGTGACAGGGATGCTAGAAGTATCTGATAAAGATTTTAGAGCAGTCTACACAGTAATGTATCAAGGATTACAAACACACTGTAGAAACATGGCAAAATAGACAGTCTCAGTAAGACAACAGAGTCTCAGAAAAGAACTTGAAAAAATTTTAAAGAACCAAATGGGAAAATTTAAGCTGAAAAAATATGTACCAAAATAAATAAACTCAATTGATTGGCTTAACAACAGAATGAAGAATAAAGAAAAGAGAATTTCTGCAAGAATTTCTGAATACAAGAATATAGAAACTTGTATGCCCTTTTGGTGAAACTATAAGTGAACTGGAACACTCTGAAAGGCAAAGTGTTTATCTGCTATTTAATACCTTTGAGGACGTACATATCTTATGGTTTAGCAGTTTCATTTCTGGAAATATTGCCTAGAGGAACCTCTATCCATATAATCATGGAACCATAAACACTGATGTTCACTGCAGCATTATTTATAATATTTTTTAAAAGGAAGCTAAATAGAATATGGATAACTAAACTGATATATTCCCATGATAGAATATGATACATGTAGCATTTCAAATGAATGAACTAGGACTCCTTGTTCTCATATGAATTGATATAACATTTCATGAAAGAAAAGAAACCATGCAGAAGGATTTCATTCACCTAAAGTTTAAAAGCAACCAAGTTCAAGTATGTGTGTACGATAGATAAATGTAAGTTATACTTAAATTTTATAAAGAATGAAAACATAGATGAAGGGCTATGTGTTAAGTTCAGAACCGAGGTTATTCTGGATAGGGGAGGTAGAGGAATAAATGAATCTTCAGCTTCTGTCATGCTGCATTCTCTAAGGAGAAAGAGATCAATTGAGAAGTGAAACATGAGTCCAAAATGGCAAATTATTAATATCTGTTCATCCTAGCTGGTAGTTACATAGATGTTTATGATAGCATTTTCTTCAGCCTTCTATTTGCTGGCAATATTCTATAATAAAAAATATGAGAAGTGGGCCTGTGAGATGACTGACTCATCACTAAAAATACTCAAGTATATACTTTAAAGAACAAATACATATACACTTAAGAGTAACAGTGTGAGAGGGTCTTATCCGTCAAGTATAGAGACTCTAAATAGATTTCTGTACAAGCCCTAAGAGGTATAAAGACTACAAAATTTTCAGCAGGGTATTAAAAGTCTTTTCCAATGAACAAAGGCTCCAGATAGATATTAGAAGTTTCCCTAATTTACCTTGTAAATCCATCAGCCTCCTTCATAGAACAAAATTATATCATAATGAAGGAAATTTGCAGTCTCCCACTTGCATTCCAGAAATTCCCACTCACCCTAGAGAAGCTGCTCTCAGTGCACCAGACTGCACCATTAACTATCACTTGTCACTAGCTTGCTTAAAGAACTATCACAGCTCTTGTGTTAACGGACTTCAGGGGAAATCCAAATTTGGCAACACGTTTGGGCACCTGTTGTGTTTTAAACTTCATTTTTTAAAAAACTTCCCTGTTAAATATATTATTAGTGCTCACTCAGTCATATCCGACTCCTAATAACCCATAGACTGTAATAGCCCTCCAGGTTCCTCTTTCCATGGAATTCTTTGGGCAAGAATACTGGAAACGGTTGTCGTTACCTCCTCCAGGGAATCTTTCCAACCCCAAGGATCGAACCCACATTTCCTGCATTGCTGTGACTTCTTTACCACTGAGCCATTAATGTATTAATACAACATCTTAATGGAAGTACAAATAGTACAAATAAAGTGGAAGTTCTGCTTTGCATGTCCAAAATTCTCTTAGGTTCTACTTGACTGTGCAGAGAAAGCCATTGTTATCAATTTAGAGCAGGGTTTCTGAATGTCAGCAGTAGTGACATTGTGGCTAAGGTAATTCTTTGCTGTGAGGCTGTCTTGAAGGATACTTAATAGCACTCCCAATTTCTATCTCCTAGATTCCACTTGAACTTCCTCTGTCCCCACTTGTGATAACCAAAAATGTCTTCAGGCATTGCAGAATGTCCCCTGTTGAGCAAAATCTCAAAACTGCTATCTAAAAGTGTATCATTTGAGACTTTTATCATGCATTTATACATAAAACTTTATATATATATATATATATATATATGCTGAAATACATAGGGATTTGTGTGTGTGTGTTTAAAATATAAATGGTGTCATATATGCGCATTTTTCTGCATCTTGGTTCTTTTAATCTAGTGGTAGATATTACAAATCTTTTAACATCTGTAGCTTATTCTTTTTGTTTGCTAGGTATTATTCTTTAATATGGATATATTATTTTGTTTAACCATGAATATTTAAGCTAACTTAGGTACATTTAACCTGCTATAAAAAGACATTATACATCTTTGCTCCCAATTGTAACTAAAATTGTTGCCTTTCCAGTCTGTATGAGAGTCCCCTCTGCTTCCTATTTCTATCAAACAGAATAAAAATAGGCAAAATCAATATTTTTAAATGCCCTCAGCTCTCTTACGTATTTTCTAAATTATTTTTCATCCCTATCCTTTCCTTTCTGATGAAGGAGCCACCATGTCTAGGTATAAACAGGCCTTGGCTTTCTTTCAAGGGATACCTATCACGATCTGCTCTCTTTCCTTGGGTGTTTTGAGGCTAAGCATTATTGCAGCTATAAATCACCCATTCACAGACTCATTTCCCTTGAAAGGGCCCAAGATCCTCTTGGGTGTCCTTTTGAGAAAGCATTGATCTGAGCTGGGAGCTGTGTGGCAGGGTGGAAAACAGTCTCTGGATGAGGATGGAAAAGAACCAGGTTCTGTCCTCCTGTGTGGTAAACCACGGGTCCCCAGCCTCCAGGATCTAATGCCTGATGTAATAATAATAGAAATAAAGTGCACAATAAATATAACGCACTTGAATCATCTGGAAAACCTCTCCCCCACTCCAGCCCATCCATGGAAAAATTGTCTTCCATGAAACCGGTCCCTGGTGCCAATAAAGTTGGAGACCATTTCCTTAAGCAACTTCCTTTTTACCCCAAACCTCTGTTTTCCCCTTGGAGTTATAAAGATTTGTGTCAGATGTGTCCAGGCTGCAGAGCTAGGCTTTCATGACTCTGTTTTAATTAGATGTCAGAGTTTTGTATAGATTTTATTAATCTGGCTGATAATTACTATATCAAATATTCCTCATACTCTCTATGTAGACAGCAGAGCTAGGAGTTAAAGAAGTTTCCTGTGTAATTCATGTGATAGTATAATGATAAAAAAACACAAACACCTTTTTGCAGGCTTATCTGGAATATATGCAAAGATATTTTCCCTCAACTCTCAACTGAATTTAGCCTTTACCAGTCAATAATACCTATTATTATACCTAAAATGTCCATTTATGTGTATGTATACCAAAGCATCACATTGTACACTTTAAATGTATATAAATATTTCTTGAAATCACTTCTAAATAAGATTAAAAATATTCATTTCTTATATCATAGTATAAGTTATTATGTAAGACTGAGTCGCTTCATTGCTCACCTGAATTTATCACAATATTGGTTATATTCTAATACAAAATAAAACGTTTAAAAAAAAAGAATTCTGCCATTGAGGGCTTTAATTTCAAACTATTTAATTAGTAATTAAATCAGAAACAAATGTTTCCTAATATAGAATATAATGCTGTAAAACATCCAAAGACAAGTCAAAACATAATTGAGTCAAAATTAGTAAAATTAGTACTTTCCCTGGGAAAGAGTCACGGG
The DNA here is from genome assembly GCA_006408695.1 of Aepyceros melampus. NCBI lineage: Eukaryota > Metazoa > Chordata > Mammalia > Artiodactyla > Bovidae > Aepyceros > Aepyceros melampus. The sequence continues at coordinate 57,573 of SJXQ01011920.1, forward strand.
TAGAAAAATATTGATGTAATGACCATATCCAACTCTAGTTGTTTCATCTTCAGTCCTGTGTATGCTATGGTCCAGGTTCTCCATGAAATGATTTGGGTGGAAACAGAAATGTGGTCTTCATAAGCCTTTTGGCAGGCATATGTTGACCGCTTCTGTCTCAAGGTCCAACCAAAATCAGACACGTGAGTACTGACAACTAATTTTTCCATTTTCTTTTTTCTTTCATGACTGTAACCACTGTCTCATCTTGATTTACCAGCAAAACATGTTTCTCTATTATTTAAACCAAATGTAGTTTAATCTTAAAAGATGGATTTATTCCATCATTCATTTTTCTTTTGAGTGAATAGTGTTGTCTGAGAAAAACGTACAGCCTAAAAGTTGAGAATTATGTTTTATTTGGTGTATACTGAGACTTATATGCAGAGTACATCATGAGAAACGCTGGACTGGAAGAAACACAAGCTGGAATCAAGAATGCTGGGAGAAATATCAATAACCTCAGATATGCAGATGACACCACCCTTATGGCAGAAAGTGAGGAGGAGCTAAAAAGCTTCTTCTTCAAAGTGAGAGAGGAGAGTGAAAAAGTTGGCTTAAAGCTCAACATTGAGAAAACGAAGATCATGGCATCTGGCCCCATCACTTCATGGGAAATAGATGGGGAAACAGTAGAAACAGTGTCAGACTTTGTTTTTTGGGGGCTCCAAAATCACTGCAGATGGTGACTGCAGCCATGAAATTAAAAGGCGCTTACTCCTTGGAAGAAAAGTTATGACCAACCTAGATAGTATATTCAAAAGCAGAGACATTACTTTGCCGACTAAGGTCCGTCTAGTCAAGGCTATGGTTTTTCCTGTGGTCATGTATGGATGTGAGAGTTGGACTGTGAAGAAGGCTGAGCGCAGAAGAATTGATGCTTTTGAACTGTGGTGTTGGAGAAGACTCTTGAGAGTCCCTTGGACTGCAAGGAGATCCAACCAGTCCATTCTGAAGGAGATCAACCCTGGGATTCTTTGGAAGGAATGATGCTAAAACTGAAGCTCCAGTACTTTGGCCACCTTATGCGAAGAGTTGACTCATTGGAAAAGACCCTGATGCTGGGAGGGATTGGGGGCAGGAGGAGAAGGGGACGACCGAAGATGAGATGGCTGGATGGCATCATGGACTCGATGGACGTGAGTCTGAGTGAACTCCGGGAGTTGGTGATGGACAGGGAGGCCTGGAGCACTGCGATTCATGGGGTCGCAAAGAGTCGGACACGACTGAGCGACTGAACTGAACTGAACTGAGAACTGAAGCCTGGAACATAGCCTGTCAGGTAGCTCTGAGGGACTATCAGAGCTAAAGAGGTAAGGAAAGGGTGAGGATACGTAGGTGGTGGTTGTTCAGTTGCCCAGTCATGTCCGACTTTTTGCGACCCCATGAACTGCAGTACGGCAGGCCTCCCTTTTCCTCACCATCTCCCAAAGTTTGCCCAAGTTCATGTCCATTGCATTGGTGATGCCATGAAGCTATGAGCCATGTGTGTAGGGCCACCTAAGATGGATGGGTCATAGGAGAGAGAGCTGACAAAACATCCACTGGAGGAGGGAATGGTAACCTATCCCAGTATACTTGCCGTGAGAACCTTTTGAACTGTATAAAAGGACAAACGGTGTGTATAGGAGTAAATAAATAAAATTGGAATATCAAAAGATTTTCATTAATTAAAGACAAAAATGAAGATCTCAAGTTAATAAATTTAGAGATTTTTCTATGTATGGGGAGATGCAAGAGCCTAGGCCCATTGAAAGCCATCTTTTGATATGCACCTTAACTATCTGGGGCACTTAATTATCCTGTCCTGCTTTTTTCCATCCTGAAAACCTCAGGGTGCAAGGTAGGTGTGGCTGCAGTAGGTAACTGGCTTGATGGTCATAACATCCTGTTTACTGACTGATATGGCAGGTGGCATTTTTCATCCACAGTAGAAACCTGGTTATTGATCTAAATTCAATTAACTGGACATTTTGTAAATCACTTTGTGAATGAGCAGACACAGCTTCCTCAAGTTAATTGCAAAACAAGGTCTTATTCTCCAAAACAAAAATGAATACTTATGCTAATCAAAGATGGTTGACTCTTGTGCATCTTATCAAAGTTAATAGTATTAGATAAGTTGCAGGTCATACCAATAACACTATTCTAAAAGCACCTGTCTATAGTGCATATAGAAAAAAGTGCCTCTAGGGAGTCCCTTAGGCAAAAGTGATCATAGTTTTGATTCTGTAACTCTCAAACTTTGAACACAACTGATTGAGCTATGAGCCCTGAAAGCAACCTATCTGTTGGCTGGGAAGTGATAAATGAGAGATTCTGGATGGAGGCAGTCTTCCCCATTAGGAATGATAATGATCAATTAATCAACCAGATCATCTTTCATGGTGATTTGGATTGGAAATACAAAAAAGTCCAAGGCTTCCCTGGTGGTGCAGTGGTTAAGAATCTGCCTTCTGATGCAGGAGAAGTGGGTTTGATTCCTGGTCAGTGAACTAAGATCCCACACACAGGTGTTACAGTAGGCATAAAAGTAGGTATAAGCAGGGGCCAAGTGACTGGAAATCACAAATCTTGTCAACAGCAGATGTTCATAGGCAGACAAAAGAAAGTAGGAACTTCCAGACTGACAGGAAACCACACATCTTGCGTGATAAGATTCTGGGACTCAGACAAAGAAAGGTGGGAAAAGGCAAGAATCTCCTGCATCTGAGTGTAACCTGATGGTTATTGTGCTCCATGAAGTTAGGCTTACAGATAAGTACCCATCATGTAGCCATGACAGCTCTGATTTGAGCTAAATATGGACAACCTTCCCCCTTGGGAAATTGGAGCTGGGATGAAAATCAGGGAAGCCTACTCTCAACTCCTCCTTCCCCAGTGAATATTCTGCCTCTGTATTTGTATGCCCCTCAGATCCAGCCCGCCAAAGAAACCCAGGGCAGCTCTTCACATGTCTGCCCACTCTCCCTCTGAGGGTGTATCCTTGCTTAAATAAACTCTCACTTTACTTTAACTTGCTTCACTTCCAAATTCTTTCACGGTGAAGTCTGTGTGTGCGTGCTCAGTCATGTCTGACTCTTTGCAGTCACATGGACTGTAACCTGCCAGGCTCCTCTGTCCATAGAATTCTCCAGGCAAGAATACTGAAGTGGGTTGCCATGCCCTTCTCCAGGGGATCTTCCTGGCTCAGGGATCAAACCCACATGCCTGGTGTCTCTTGCATTGGCAGGAGGATTCTTTACCACTTTACAATGAAGAAAGAACCTTAAATTCACTGGCAACCTGAGGTGGAGGATGGATGGGAGAACTAAGTTGCTGGCTGCAATGAAGACCCAGAACAGTCAAAAAGAAAAAAGAAAAAAAAAAGGCAAAGAAAAATCCACTGGAAGTGGAGAGAGAGAGAGAGAAAAAAAAAGAAAAACCTGCATAGTAACAGGAAATATGTAAGTAGCAAGGTGATGGAATCCAGCAAGAAACTGAAACTGTAAGTAGTAGATAGAAATCATAAGACAGAGAAGCGAATTCCGAAACAGAATGTGAAGATTCATGGAATAGAGACAAAGGAATTGAGTTGCTTTGTTGTTAAGGATCCAAGGACTCTTGCTTATGAAAAGGCAATGAGAAAGACTGAAGGCCAGCATGGGTTATGTTCCTAAATCCAAGTTGCTGACATTGTACCAAGATTCAGAATCCAGGATCCAGGCTGCATATTCTTAGACTGAACTAAGCTAAGCCTGGTGCTGAAGATTTAACAGCATAATAGAAGAAAGAAAAAGCATGATATCCTAACAGACCGTACAAAGCCTCAGCTGTGTTCTCTTCTCTTCTCATCCTATTTCATACCTTTGGGCTAAAGAAAAGAATCTAAAACATGAATATACAGTCCTAAAACTATAGTTCAATAATATAAAATAACTTCAGATACAGTAAGAATTGAAGGATAAGTTATTCCACACTTCAACAGAGCAAATGAAATTTCTGGAAAGAGCTTCCCACAATATATATAAAAGCAAAGTCCAAATACATACCACAGTAACAGATTGAGAACTTTGTTCAATAGAGTAAAATAGAAATAATAGCTGATGAACTCAATCTGGACTAAAAAAAAAAAAAAAGAAATAACTCAAGTATCAGAAGAAGATTCTCCACAAATCCTTTGTGCTAGAGAAGACCCTACTGCTGCTAAGTTGCTTCAGTCATGTCTGACTCTGTGCGACTCCAGAGACGGCAGCCCACCAGGCTCCCCCATCTCTGGGATTCTCCAGGCAAGAACATTGGAGTGGGTTGCCATTTCCTTCTTCAATGCATGAAAGTGAAAAGTGAAAGTGAAGTCGCTCAGTAGTGTCTGACTCTTCGCGACCCCATGGACTGCAGCCCACCAGGCTCTTCCGTCTATGGGATTTTCCAGGCAAGAGTACTGGAGTGGGGTGCCATTGCCTTCTCTGAGAGAAGACCCTACTAATAAAGATAATTAATTATTTTATCTTGGAGGTCTTAGTCTATTTAATTTAGTTACTTAAAGAAGACCCTACTAAGTAACTAAATTAAATAGACTAAGACCACCAAGATAAAATAATTTATTATCTTTTAATATTTTTATTTATTTATTTGGCTCTGCCAGGTCTTAGTTGCAGCACTCGGGATCTTTGATATTCCTTGTGGTATGCAGGATCCTGAGGTGTAGCATGCAAACACTTTGGTTGCATAGGTGGCAGTCTAGTTCCCTGACCAGGGATGGAACCCAGGGCCCCTGCACTGGGAGCATGGAATCTTAGCCACAGGACCACCAGGGAAGTTCTCAAATAACATTTTAAAAAAGAAATTTTAAAAAGGAATTTCAGAGCTGAATTAAATTTAGAAATAAAACTATATTAGGAAGTTGGGGAGTTTTGAGGGAAGTTGGAGAATGTTAGTTGTTCTATTTTTAAAAGGAAGTTAAGATAAAATTGCAATGCTATTTCACATAATAATGGTGCCAATACAAGAATATACAGTGGATTAAAGACAATCTTTTTAACAAGTGGTGCTGGGAAAACTGGACAACCACTTGTAAAAGAATGAAATTAGATCACTTTCTAACCCCATACACAAAAATAAACTCAAAATGGATTAAAGATCTAAACGTAAGACAAGAAACTATAAAACTCCTAGAGGAGAACATAGGCAAAACACTCTCTGACATAAATCACAGCAGGATCCTCTATGACCCACCTCCTAGAATACTGGAAATAAAAGCAAAAATAAACAAATGGGATCTAATTAAAATTAAAAGCTTCTGCACAACAAAGGAAACTATAAGCAAGGTGAAAAGACAGCCTTCTGAATGGGAGAAAATAATAACAAATGAAACAACAGACAAACAACTAATCTCAAAAATATACAAGCAGCTTATGCAGCTCAACTCCAGAAAAATAAATGACCCAATCAAAAAATGGGCCAAAGAACTAAATAGACACTTCTCCAAAGAAGACATACGAATGGCTAACAAACACATGAAAAGATGCTCAACATCACTCATTATCAGAGAAATGCAAATCAAAACCACAATGAGGTACCATTTCACACCAGTCAGAATGGCTGCGATGCAAAAGTCAACAAGCAATAAATGCTGGAGAGGGTGTGGAGAAAAGGGAACCCTCTTACACTGTTGGTGGGAATGCAAATTAGTACAGCCACTATGGAAAACAGTGTGGAGATTCCTTAAAAAATTGCAAATAGAACTGCCTTATGATCCAGCGATCCCACTGCTGGGCATACACACCGAGGAAACCAGAATTGAAAGAGACACGTGTACCCCAATGTTCATCGCGGCACTGTTTGTAATAGCCAGGACATGGAAGCAACCTAGATGTCCATCAGCAGATGAATGGATAAGAAAGCTGTGGTACATATACACAATGGAGTATTACTCAGCTATTAAAAAGAATACATTTGAATCAGTTTTAATGAGGTGGATGACGCTGGAGCCGATTATACAGAGTGAAGTAAGCCAGAAAGAAAAACATCAATACAGTATACTTACACATATATATGGAATTTAGAATGATGGTAATGATAAACCTGTACGCAAGACAGCAAAAGAGACACAGTTGTATAGAATGGCCTTTTGGACTCTGTGGGAGAGGGAGAGGGTGGGATGGGTTGGCAGAGTGGCAATGTAACATGTGTGATATCATAAGCGAAATGAATTGCCAGTCCAGGTTTGATGCAGGATGCAGGATGCTAGGGACTGATGCACGGGGATAATCCAGAGAGAGGGTGTGGGGCGGGAGGGTGGAGGTGGGGGTCGGGATTGGGAGTTCATGTACACTCATGGCTAATTCATGTCAATGTGTAACAAAACGAATACAGTATTGTAAAGCAAAACAAACTAAAAAATAAAAATTAATTAAAAAAAAATAATGGTGCCAATAACTTAATATTTTTCACAATGCTATTTTTTAACTTTAGAGGGATCATTTAGAAAAACAATACTTTGCATAGTGAATTATTATTTTGTATTCAATTTCTTTGTGCTTCTTTTCTGTTTAATTTGCATAAATTAAATTAACAATTCTGTTAATTATATAATGATGCCATTACAGTTTTTCTGATTTTATAATGATGTATCTCTGTCTTCCTGTGTACACAAAGACATTTGAAAGGTATTTACCTAATAGCAATAATAGTTATTTCTGGAGAATAGGATTGACTTTAGGTGATTTAAAATCTTTCCTCTGTGTGATTTACTACATTACTTTAATCCCATAATCAGAGTATGTGTATCATGAAATTAATAAATCTGTTTTAAATGTGACCAGACAGAATGTTGCCCATATCTTGAAGTGAGGTTCACAAATATCTCATTTCCTCTTTCTTCAGCAGTGATCAGAGACTATTCCAAGGAGTATGAGACAATAATGCAAAAATCTTCAGTGCCTTCTCAAAGAAAATAAATGTCAAGATATCTTCACATTTTCTCATAGCATTATCAAAACTTATTGAAATGCTAAAAGGTTTCCATTGTCTTTTTAGTATCTGTTTCATTCATTTCCACTCTGGTGTCTATAATTTCCTTCCTTCTCCTGACTTTGGGCTTCATTTATTCTTTTCTCTAGTTTTTTATATGTAAGGTTAGAGTGTTTATTTGTGATTTTCTTGTTTCTTAAGGTATGTCTATATTGTCATAAACTTTCTCCTTAGTACCTCTTTTGTTGCATCCCATAGGTTTTGGTATTTTGTATTTTCATTTTCATTTGTCTTCGTATCAACAGTTGAATGGATAAAGAGGATGTGTTTTATATATGACACTGGAATACTACTTGGCCATTAAAAAGATAAAGTCTTGCCATTTGTGACAACATGGATGGCTTTTGAGGGTATTATGCCAACTGAAGTAAAATATACAAAGGAAGACAAATGTATGTTTCACTTACATGCAGAATATAAAATACAAGCAGGCAAAATAAATGAAGCAAGCAAACAAAAACAGACACCAATTACACAAAAACCAATTACGGAGAACAGAGTAGTGGTTACCAGAGTGGAATGGATAGGGGAATGCAATATGGGAAAGGGGAGCAACGGTATGGTCATGACGGAAACTAAAATTTTGGTGATGAGCATGCTTCAGCATATACAGATGTAGAAATATAACGTTGTATATATGAAACTTAAACAAACAAACAAACAAACAAAAAAAACACAAGTAAAGAACCTGAAGATGAACTAAGGTCTTGGCCTTTAAGTTTCTATGAAGAAAATCTACATTTAAAGAGAAAAAACCTTAAGGAATGAAATTTCAATGACTATCTCACTCAAGTGTTTAGCTTCACTATTCTGTTTTATTTTTTTAATTTGAGTGTTCATGTATCCACTGCAGAAGCTGAAAAACACTGAAGATAATGTCCAAAGAAAAAAGCCCAGTACTCATAGGGAATATTTAGTGCTACTCGAGAGGGAGGATCCATGGGATCCACGAAGTTGATCTCCTGGTACCAGATAATAACCCCTTGTGTGTGCTACATGTCTCTGCAAGTAGTGGCATTTTGGTTCCCAGAGTAAACATTGTCACCCCCTTCACGCTATTTAGGCTCTGTCACTCATGTATATTTGCATGACTCTGAGAATAAAAATTATCATCTGAAGCATCACATTCACATGTCAAGAATGACACATGGAATCAATAGCTGGAACCAAGATGTATAACTGACAAGAAAAGAAACCTCGAATACAGGAGTATAAATCAGGTAAATCATTCTCTAAGGACACACATGAAGTTTATAAATGATACACTGAGGTAGGTGAGCAAGGACAGTCATTGAGCATGCTTTGTCTTTGAGAATCACAGCATTTCAAGATAAGAAAAATCAAGAACAAATGAGTCTGGCTCCGTTTCTTTGCCACTGCAGAGTTGCTGTCAACCACCAAATCTATGTGTTTTTCCACCCAGATTCAAATTCCCAAGGTGACAGCAATTCTATCTGTTGCCTCAGGAGGAGTGCTTCATCTAACACTGCCAGCAAGATGGCATTGAGAGTTAGCCTAAATGCTTCCATTATTTTCATTCCATTACTCCTAGTTATCCCCTACTGGGCCATTCTAAATACTGTAATTTCACTCTCATCAGTTTTTATTTCTTTCACATATTCACAGGCTATCATTAATTCCCCCTGCTTTTGACTCTAAGCTCTTCTAATTGCTTCTTGTAAGACCGTCCATCCTTTTTTTCCTCTGAAGACATAGTGGTGAGTATAAGGGTGCCTTTTATTTATTTTCATTGCATATGGTCCATTTATAAAACTTTCTCAGGAGATAAATCACCTAGATCACAGGAGCTGAAAGTTTTTGACAATGCATTACCTGCTCTACTGATGATGCTTGAATTCAGGGGCTGTTCTCATAAAAATTGGTTCTTACGGATCATTTGACACAACCTATGGTGTTGACAGTATTCAAACAACCCCTCATTGGCTGGCTTTGTCCATGTTCACCACAGCATTTCTATGATTCAAGTAAGTTGCAGTGAATTTGTGAGCTTCCAATTTGAGATTGGATGCCAGCAAGAAATTCATGAGATGTGTCACTAATGAGAACAGAGTTTATTGGGCAGTCATGAGTTCAGTTTCTATTATTTAACTGTTTAGCAGGTTGCCCTGCCAACAGTGATTCATAAAACACGCCCTGAGATGCATCCATGATTCCTCCTTTCATTCGAAAAGTTCTGAGATGTGCTAAGGTTGATGGTAAACTAATGTTTTTCATGCTCTCTGAGTTAGAAGAGATCATTACTGTCCAACTTCCCAATTCAAATTAGGTCCTGGGGCTTAGCTGCATGTGTATCAAGATGGTGCAGAACTCCCCTGTGACAATGAACTGAGGAGCTTCCATCTGTAACAGAACGTTTTCTCCCATCCATGTTTTACACAGTTGCGTCACAGAGGCAGATAGCTATTGGCAGCAGTTAGCAATATTCCACAGTGTAAGGAAGGTGTTTAGGATAATGCATATTCTGAAGCCAGTCAGAATAGGGTATTCTGAAAAGTAAAGTGTAGATGTTCAAAAGAAAATGAAGATGAAATTCTTCTAAGAAAATGATACAGACAGTATTCATCATCCTCAACTATTCCTTAATGTTTTCTATCAACTTCCATGAATGTTTCCAGCCGACACACTGTGGAATTTCCTTCTTGGCCAAATTTTCATTTGTTTGTTTTTAGTTTGGTGTGCTTTTCACTGAGTTTCAATTCAGTCGCTCAGTCGTGTCTGACACTTTGGGACCCATGGACCACAGTACACCAGGCTTCCCTGTCCATCACCTACTCCCGGAGTTTACTCAAACTCATGTCCATTGAGTCGGTGATGCCATCCAGCCATCTCATCCTCTGCCATTCCCTTCTGCTCCTCCCTGAATTTACTCGTTTCTTTTCTTCTTCTCATCCCTCTAAATATGGCTGTTTCCCCAAGAACTTTTTATTGAACTGGATGTTTGATTTCTCATCATTTTCACATTGGGAATTCATAATCACTTTATCAGCTAGCTTTATAAGAGTGACTCCCAAACCTCTAATCTATGGTTGAGTAACATTCCATTGTATATATGTACAGCAGAAACCAACACAACATTGTAAAGCAATTATCTTCCAATTTAAAGAAAACAAAAACAAAAAACCTCTAATCTATCCCTGAGGTATAGAAATGAATATCCAACTGCTTGCTAGAAATCGCCTGAAATTCTTTCAGGCAACTCAAATGTAGAATTGCTCAAACTGAATTAAACTTCTCTCCCTATCTTTCCTATGTTTGCTTCATGACTTCATTTCCCCACTTATTACCTTCGCAACCTCAGTATCATTTTTGAATCTTTCTTCTTGTCTTCCTTGTTTTTCCTCCTTCCCTAATAAAATCCCTAATAAAATAATTCACTGCCCAGTTCCACTTATTTTCAAAAAAAAAAAATCTTCAACACATTTTCCAAGATCTATTAAACCTATTTCTACCATATCTCCCCACATTCCATTACTTCCTGCTCTGATCAATCTGCTTTTTTTCTATGTGTACTAATATGTGTTAGAGAAGAGAACATTTTTAGTATCAAATGTGTTGGACAAATGTGGACTAAAATAGATATTTAACCTCAGGAATTCTCTGAGCACTTAACATTATGTAGATTGTGTGTGAATAGAATAGTCAGTGTTTGTAAAACTTACTGATAGTGAAGTCCTGTTTGGAACACACAGCATGTTACTAGCTTTATCCATCTAAAATATTGACTTTCATAAGTTTATTATTTTTAAAAATTTAGTAAATTCAAAATAGAATAAAATGCCCTTAGCCCGATAAAGAGTTTATATTTAATAACAACAATAATAAATAACATCCTTGAGTTTGACATATATACGCTATTATGTATAAAATAGATAACTATTGAGAACTTACTGTATAGCATGGAGAACTTGATTCAGTTCTCTGTGATGACCTACGGAGAAGGCAATGGCACCCCACTCCAGTACTCTTGCCTGGAAACTCCCATGGATGGAGGAGCCTACTGGGCTGCAGTCCATGGGGTCGCTAAAGGTCAGGCACGACTGAGCGACTTTCACTTTCACTTTTCACTCTCATGCATTGGAGAAGGAAATGGCAACCCACTCCAGTGTTCTTGCCTGGAGAATCCCAGGGTCGGAGGAGCCTGATAGGCTGCTGTCTATGGGGTCACACAGAGTCGGACACGACTGAAGTGACTTAGTAGTAGTAGTAGTAGTGATGACCTAAATGGGAAGGAAATCCAAAAAAGAGGGGATAAAAGTATATGTACAGCTGATTCACTTTGCTATACAGCAGAGACTAACACAACATTGTAAAGCAACTATACTTCAATAAAAATTTTAAAACGAAAAAGAAAGAAAGAACATCCTAAGTAGGGAAGTGTTTGAAGCACTTCCTTTAGAATCAGGACTGAAAAACATTCACACCACTCATTTCAACACTGTACAGGATGTCTGAGCCAGCAACTAAACAGGAAGAAGACATTAAGTCATAAGGATTAGAAAGAAGGAAATAGCATCTTACCATTTGTAGGTGACACAATAATCTTCATGGAAAATCAACCAGAAGAATCTCCATATAAATTATGAAGAGACATTTTATGAAAAAACAAATATATGATTAGATGGTCAACTAAAAGTAATTGAGAAATGCAAACCAAAACTGCTTTAAGGGATTATTTTATGCAAATTTTGTGGGTAAAAATTAAGAAGCCAGACAACATCAAATGTTTGATAGACAAGATTTTATCTTTTATCTTTCTGATGGGAGCTATTTTATGTTCCAGAACCCAATCCCAGTGTATCTGTGTGAAGGAAGATCTCTCACATAACCCTAAGCTCTGTTGATAAGATAGCTCTCGGATAGCTCTGTTGATTAAGAATTCACCTGCAGTGAAGGAGACCCCGCTCGATTCCTGGGTCAGGAAGTTGCCCTCAAGAAGGGATGGGCTACCCACTCCACTCTTCTTGAGTTTCCTTCGTGGCTTAGATGGGAAAGAATCTGCCTGCAATGCAGGAGACCTGGGTTCGATCCCTGGGTTGGGAAGATCCCCTGGAGGAGTGCATGGCAACACACTCCAGTATTCTTGCCTGGAGAATCTCCATGGACAGAGGAGCCTGGTGGCCTACAGTCCATGGGGTCGCAAAGAGTCAGACTTGACTGAGTGACTAAGCGTAGCGCAGCATCAGCACTGTCAGATTCCAGAGACTGAGGGTGCATGATGTATACTTTAGACTCCCAACACACACATCCTTCAGATGCCAGTGGAAGCCTAGGTCGTTACCTGTTCTAAAGTTTAGACAAAGGAACAGTTTGTGAGGAATTGACAGGACAAACAAAGAAACTTAGGTTTTTGTGAAGAAGCTATTAAAGAGTTTAATTAGTTAAGAATCTATTAAATAGAGTTTATCAGTTCTAATGAGGTGGATGACGCTGTAGCTGATTATACAGAGTGAAGCAAGCCAGAAAGAAAAACACCAATACAGTATACTCACACATATATATGGAATTTAGAATGATGGTAATGATAAACCTGTACGCAAGACAGCAAAAGAGACACAG